>VZTX01022812.1:96568-123718 GCA_013400915.1 Pardalotus punctatus | reverse complement strand
GCCAGGGCCCGGCCTGCCCCGCTGCCGGGGCCGAGGGGGCGGCCGGACCCGGTCACCGCCCGGCCGGCATCTGCTCTGTCTTCTCAGCAGAGGTTTTCCCGGGACACAGTTATGGGTGACCAAATCCAGTTCATTGTTGAGAAGCTCAATCAGGAGCCCTTCAGGAAGAACTACAATTTAATCTCGTTTGACTCCCTGGAGTCGCTGCAGCTGCTGCAGCTGCTCAGTGATGTTCTGGGCGAGATTGACCCGAAGGTAAGGAGGGCACTCAGAGGTGCTCAGACCTCCTGAGGTGGCTTGACACTGAAATGTGCTTTTATTTAGGTCTGGTTCAGTATAATCCCGTGGCGTGTTTGTTTCACCAAAACAGCTTGTATGAATCTTCCAGGAAATAAATGTGCTTGGCAAGAATCCTTCCTGCCTATACTTCTGCGTGCTCTTGGCAAAGCAGCAAATATTTCTTGGGACAGGGAAGCAGCATCCCTGTCCCCCAGAGGCTGATGGCTTTATGTTTTTCTGTGAAATTAAGGATACAGGTCTTGGTTCATACAATCATGTTAAGTCAAAGTCAGGCTGTGTCTTGCACACACACAGGGCAGTAGCTGGTCAAGAACCAAACATCACGACTGTGCTGTTGCAATGGAAATTAAATCACTCTCCTTGGAGGCTGCCAAAAGTGTGTGTGAGATCAGAGGGGACCATTCATACACCTCTGGTGTGGATACCTGTGCCTTGGAGTGCCAGGACATCCAACTTCCGCAGGGGTGTATTCAGTGTGACTGCACAGATGAGATCCCAGGAGCAGGGAGAAAGTATTCCTAGAGTAAACTTACCTGAATACTCGTGTTGCAGAAAAATCCATTCGAAGAGAATTGAAGTTTGGTGATTTAAGGGATGTTCTGTACAGTGCATCTCACTATCATCTGGTAAATTAATAAATACTATCAGTGTTGCCAGTTAATTAACAAAAATTGATTACAGTAAATAATACAATGTTATAATAATTATTAATTATTAAATAGTTTGTTTTATAATACATAGTTACAATAATTTTCACTATATTAATAATAATTATTAAAGAACAATTACTAATTTAATTTTAAAAACCGTTTAGCATGCTGTCGACATTAGAGAGGAGCTGCCAGAACAAACAGCTAAAAGAATGCTGAATCTCCTTGGAATCCTCAAATACAAACCTCCAGGGGGTGTGTCAGACCTGTGAGTACCTTTTTGCCTGCAGATCATGTTAAAACATCCTTTGCATGCAGGTTATATGGCAACACCCTGTAGTTCAGGTGAGCGCTGCTCCAATGTCCCTGTGGATGCTGGGATGGGATCCCAGGTGCGGCTCCAGGTGCGCACGTGCACTGGCGGCTCGGGCCGGCAGAGGGCGCCGCACGCCCGGCAGGGTCGGCCCGGTCCTGTCCCGGTCCGGTCCCGGTCCCGGTCCCGTCTCACTGCTCCAGGTGATGCCAAATCCCGTGCTCCCCCTGCTCTACCCGCATCCCCCAAGGCTGTCTCAGGGAACGAGCAGTTGTCGCTGCTGGCTTTATTCTTGACTGTGTTATGGGTTTTTTATTCTACTCAAGGCAGAAGAATTGGGAGCCAAAATTGCCGACTTCCATCTTGGAATGGTTTGGGTTGGAAGGGACCTTAAAGATCATCTGTTCCACCCTGCTGCCATGGGCAGGGACACCTTTCACTGGACCAGGTTGCTCAGAGCTCCATCCAACCTGGCCTTGGACACTTCCAGAGATGGGGCAGCCACAGCTTCTCTGGGCAGCCTCTGCCAGGGCCTCACCACCCTCACAGGGAAGAATTACCTCCTAATATCTAATCCAACCCTGCCCTTTGTCACTGTGAGGCCATTCCCTCTTGTCCTTAGCACTCAAGGCCCTGGTATAAAACGTTCCTCTCCATCTTTATTTGTGCACCCTTCAGGTTCTGGAAGGTGCAGTTAGGTCATCCCACAGCCTTCTCTTTTCCAGGCTGATCAAACCTAATTCTCAGCCTCATCATGAGCATCTCCTCTTCTAACAGCATTATGAAAATCATTAGGCAAGTGGAGAAGGAATGTCAAAACATTGCAGATTTTCTGTTCCAAGCCAGAATTCTTTTGTTTGAGATTTATTGGCATTTTCTCTTGGTTGGTCCCATACAGGAGTGCTTTTCGCCAAGGGCTGGTTACTGGAAGCAAAGCTGTAATTCATCCTGTCTTGCATTGGCTTCTTCAGAGGACCAATGAACTCAAGAAAAGAGCTTACCTGGCACGTTTCTTAGTGAAATTGGAAGTGCCAGCAGAGTTCCTGCAGGATGATACTGTGGCTGACTTCAACAAACAGGTACCATTTCTCATGAATGCCAATGTTTTATGTTAATTAAAGTGCCAGTGGGAGGAGGGATAAATGAATCAGGGAGTCAATGCTGGGATATGTTCGAGTGAGTTATATTAAGAGCGTGTTGGAATCAAGGATAAGCAAAGATTCATAATAAAAAGTAGATGTCTTGACCACTTTTCTTCCAATAACCCTGAAATTATGTATTAATAAGTAGCATTGAATTCAAAGGCCTTAAGCCCATTAAGTACTGGGTGCCAAGTCATGTTCAGAGCCATATTGGCTTACATGGACTTTTATTTCTTAGCTTTTAAACAGTTTTTTTTTTCTCTATAAATTATGACATGGATATTTTTAACTTTATAAATTACCACTTTTACACAAGTCCAGAAAATGTTATGACCAAAAGTCGATGTCTCCTAATTGTCCATTGATTGTATTTGGTAGTCATGACAGTCAATTGATAGTATTTGATGCCTAATATTTGTATTAGCCTTATTCCACTTTTGCTTTAACCATTAATTTTTTTGTGAATAAGGAAAAGATTTCTTTTTTTCCGTGCTGGCATTCCTACTTATTATGTTCCCACTTCTTTTGAGAGCATTAAATGTTGATTTTAGATAGGCAGACTGGGTGGGTTTGAAATGTAAAACTTGAAGTGAACCAAAGTTTTGGGTTTATTATCTGAGGTACATATTTACTTAATTTTAATCCAGTTTTCTGTGCCTTTTGTTCTGTAAAACCACAGTGGGTTTGAGTGTTTGTAAGAGGTAACTTGATCTATTAACAGTGCACCAGCAAAACTGTACAGTCTGACTGAGGCTTGAGTAAGCCTTTTATTTTTTTGTTACCTCTAACAATATTGGATTTATACCTTGGAAAAATTAAGCAGAAGTAGCAAAGAGAGAAAGGAATGCAGATTGTATGTTTTGTTCAGTATGTCACAGTCTTAATGTGTGTAAATATCCGCCCCCATAATTTCTGTTATGTAATATGTGTTCCTTTTTGGGATTACAGTAACAGAACCATCTTATTAAACCAATACCCTGCTGATTAATTCAAAACAGAAGCTGGGGTAATAGAATGCCTCCCTGCAATATAACATGACAATGCAAATATTTAGATGCTAATGAATTAAAGAATTAGCCTAAATTATTTGGACACAGTCTTGCAATGGTGTCTTTTAAGGGAAATTTCAAAAATGAGTGTTTGGGCACTCATATATATAGGATGATCATTATAACATGATCAGATTTTATGGATGTGTGGAATCAAGCTCAAATGTACTTTTGTAAATTAGTTCTAGAAGACACTCAGCAAACCTGCCACCTTCCCAGCTGTGTTGTGATTTAGACATTGGATTGTCTGCAATATATAACTTACAAAATAAGCAACTTCAGGCATTCATCTGGCTCTTCAGCCTTCAGTGAGTTGCTCCCAGGTGCCAGAGATCTCTCTTGCCATAGAGGAACCTGGATGTTCTTTGGTCATTTGAGTGTGTCCCTTATTTCAGGTGCATGTGGGGTACCCACAGTGAAAAGTGAGAACCTTTTTTTGTTTTGATCCATCAAACTGTGCTCTGCCCTTGTTGAATGCCATTGGCCTTGAAATTTCATGTTCCAATGAGGAGAAGACTTACGGAACTCCTCTTTTGGCGGAGGTAGAGACACACAAAGGAAAACTCTTGGACACCAGCAGTGGGAATGCAGTTGCTTAGAGACCACCTGCTCTTTCATTTTTCTTAAAGGACTTCCAGAGTGCATAAGTGATATCATGGAAGCCAGTTGGGTTTTTATTCCTACATTTTGTAACTCATTCCTCCTTGTCCATCCTGTGCATTCCTTGTCACAGCTTTATTTGCCACTTAATCCAGCTCTTTATGATTTTATCTTCTCCTTAGCCACTTTATTGCTATTTTTTAAAACTCATTCCAGCTTGTCAGTGTGTGCTTGATACTGAAACAGCCAGAACTGAGCAGAGCACTCTGGATGCTGCTTCCCCAGGGTTTTATAGAATGGAATTGCTGCTTCACTGCTCAGGGCTGTGATGCCTTTGTTTGAACTGGCCTTTGCTGTTGCCATTTGGTATTCACCTTTTATATCAACTGCTCTTTCCAGGAAGTAAAAAATGACTTGGTATTCTCCTTTCAGATTTTTCCATCTCATTGAAGGGCTGTTTCTGTGGAGATTATCTTTCCTTGTACCTCAGCTCGTGTTTCTCTGAGTTGAATCTAAATTTATTTTCCTCTCCATATTTCTAAACTCTTGCTGTCCCCTGTTATTTCTCTACCCACACAGACTTTCACACTGCCTCTCAGTTTAAGATTCCTGGTGGGCAATGTACTGGTGTGGAAGTAGCACACTGTCTCCTTGTCTCTGAGTGCTGAGCTGCATCTGTCAATCTCTGGGATGTTCTGAGGGTTATGCAACGTGTCACAGCCATTTCTCACGTGTTCACTCAGCTGTGCTCTTGGGCCATTCTGGAAATTCAGGCCCCATTGCTTCAATCAAGAGTGTTGTTAGAGCCAACTCTTCTTTTTGGGGCTGATAAGTTTATATATGTGGTATACACAGATGTATAGTAAGAGAAAGTAATTTGTTAATTTGTCCCTCTTGGGTGACATCTTATCTTCCTGTTTTGCAAATACACTGTGTATTGCAAGAGATGAAAATACTGAGGAAGTTGTGAAATTCTGATTGTCCCTTCAAATGGAAGATAATGCACTGTAATTTTTTTATTTCTGCTTTATAAGTTGACAGGCTTTTGCAGTGAAAAAATGGCGTTTTATCTTGTTCTCACCATATTTCTATGTCTACATTTACTGTCTTAGTAGTAAAACAGTGTGTTGATCTGGAAATCAATAGACACAGAGCTCATTCTGCACAATTTCTATTTCATTTTACAGTATGAAGAACTCATGGAAGCATTTAAAAACCTCCATAAGGAGCACGAGCAGCTCAAAATATCTGGTTTATCCACTGCAGAAATAAGAAGGGTAAAAAAAACGACACAATTTTTTATTCAGTTGGGTTTTGAGTGTCGGTTCCATTTTTGTTGGCTTTGTGGACAGTGTGAAAGTCCTGGAGGCCAGAGCTGGTGGGCACTGCAGCTGCCTCTTGAGGCTGCTCGCTGTTGGCAAACAGAAAGTCCTCGCTCGTGTTTAGAGCGGAGCTTTCTGAAGCAGATTGGGGAACGAGGCTGCCAAGACTCTGTGCAGCATGATTTCCAAATATTAGAACTCCATTTCCTCTGAGTGCAGACTGATACAGAGGCTTTTGCTTTCCTGATATCGGCTAATAATTCCAGAGGGTGTTGAATGAATTAAGAGCTTAAGTCAACAGAAATGATGAACCCACGTGGCTCAAGTGTTAAGTAGAGATATTTGCTCTGTTTCAGCAAAATAATTAAGCTTGTGTACAGCTTTCCAGTGGACAAGCCAAGCGAATGTGGAGATAAGGTCTACATTAGGAGAATTCATTTTCCTTTCTCTCATAACTATCAATCTGTGAAGTCCTGCTCTTGTAAAATAGGACTGAAGGAGAATAATAATCAGAGTCATGTTTCAGCACTGGAAAGTGTTTCTTTTAACACAGTTTTAATACAAAAAGCGGCAGCAGACATCGCTCATAAGCGACTCGATGCAAATTGGTCTGCCAGGAAGCGGGTAATGCTGGTGACATTAAAACATATGTCAGACTGCATTAGATGTTGAATTCATGCTGATTTTTTCCTTGGTGGTTTCTGTTTGTTTGTTTTTATTTGAGAGAAATCCACCTGCTTTTATTTTAAATGTTCACATTAATACTCAAGGATGCAGATGAAGAATGTTAGCATAAAGAGAGTGGGAACTGTGGGGGAAGTAAGAGAGAAGAGAGATTGGAATCCTGGATGTTTGATCATAGATCAATAAAATTATAACCGCCTCCGTGTATTCAGGGAAGAATTCTGATTTTCATATTAATTTGAAGAGAATTTAGTCCAATCCAATATACATGGGGAACAAATTAATATTTCTTTTTCTGTTTTTCCTGCTTTTTAGGACATCAGTGCAATGGAAGAGGAGAAAGATCAACTGTCCAAAAGAGTAGAGCGTCTTAAGAAGAGGGTAATAAGAGAAGTAACGCTGCTACATTTCACTGTCATAATCCTTGGCCTGCAACTCCGATTTTGGAATGCAAACAAGGATTAAGATAAACACACTGTATGTCTAGGAAGGAATCAAGTAACTAATTGACCTACAGGGAATCTCCCCAGGCGTTGATCCAGAGCTTTTAAGAATCTCGAGTCCAGTACTTTGCTGTCATTTCTGAGTAGTAACGTGTATGGAAGGGAAGTGCTAAGTGGGCTTGTGAGACATATGATCTCTTTAATGTATTTCTCAACTATCTGACAGCAACATGCACTATTTATCCGCTTGCTGTAGGTGGAGACAGTACAAAATCATCAACGGATGCTTGAAATAGCAAGACAGCTTCGCTTAGAGAAGGAGAGAGAAGAATCTCTGGCTCAACAGAAACAAGAACAAAAAAGTCAGGTACTGGCGTAACAACATACCTGTTAAAATAAAGAGCTGTCGATGTTTGTTTGGGAATCATGCATTTTAAAAATAAATCAGGAACAAAGTAGCTGGGAGAGTTTTTCCCAACCCCAGAAAATTAAATCCCATTTAAAAGATCTGTGTACATTTTAAGGGAAGTGGCTTGACCGTGCAAGTTTTGAACACAGTGAAGGTACTTGGCTGCCTCAGCTCCCACTGACATCATCCTTTAGCATTCCCAGGAAACGTTCCATGACTTACTGCCGGAGCACCCGAAGGGAACTCTGCATATTTATGGTAGTGAGCAAATGTTTCCTTGGTTTGATTTCTATCTCTGTGATCTGCACAAAGATTTCAGGGGCTGAGCAACACAGCAAGTACCTCTCTTTTTCCTGAGTGGGGGCAGTATTTATTCAGGAGCAGCCTTGGTATTTAGGCACCTGAATTTGGGAAAAACGATGTCCTGAGAAGCCCTGGGAGCAGCTGACATCCAGGTGTAAGGGTGGGTTTCATTGCTGACCTGTGTTGTCAGAACAAGACACTTCACTAAAACCCAGCGCCATTTTTTTACACTGTCTCACCAGGTTCTGTAGCCTGGACTTCAACACTGTTAAAATGGGAAAAGCACTCAGATTTCACATTACAGTCTGTGTCTGGATGTGGGATCAATGAGAATCAGGAGGCTCTCAAGCTGTTGGGCCTTTGCTTGAGCCTGAGTGAGGTCATGAGTACAATGCATGTGATATCCGGCTAATTCCAGTTCTTACTACACATCTAAGTCACAAAAATGCAAATCAGCTGGGACTTGTTTGGCAAGAAGCTTTCCAGACTGCTCTTGGGATGGACAGTGGATTGCTGTGACAACTCAGCTGCATTGCAGGATAAGGAGAGTTCTCTGCCGCAATCCTGATTCCTGCTGCCTTTTGTTGTTGTTGTAATGTTCAAGCCACTCATATTTTTGGTTGAAAATTGTTGGATGAATTTCAGCCATCAGAGAAAATATCACTTGGGAGAACAAGAACACTCTTCTCAATTAACAGGAGGGAATATCAAGTAAACGCAGGCCAAGTGTTGAAAATTTGGTCTGGCACATTCCCTTGTGAAACAGAAAATCACCAGGTGCTAGAGCTGCCATGTTTTGTGTTTGGGGTTCTTTTGGAACTCTGCTGGTTTAGTTGTTTGCACATGGATTTCCAAGGAATGAGCCTGTGTGTGTCCAATTGTGTCTCAAAAGTTGTTCCACGCGGAGCAGAGGCTGCAGAGAGCCCAGGTCCAGCTGAAGGAGATGCAGCACGTGGTGGCAGATTCAAAACCAGAAAGTAAGTAGGGCTTTTCCAGTTGCATTCTAGGTTGGTGTGGTGAAAAATATGCCATAGAGTGGTGTATAAATTACTGCCAAAATGATGGAATCTGACTACTTCTCAATTTAAATTTAGTAAACCAAGTCATTGTCCTATTCTTTCAAGAACGTTTACTATTTCAGTTGCATCACACAACAACTTTGGCATCTCTTCTGAGTTCAAGGATTTTTTTTTAGTCACCACCTCGTTGCATTGTTATTACTTTGTTAATTTTACTTTGATTTTTTAAGTGATTTTCATATGCTGCTGAACCACAAGTGTAACTAAAGGAGTATCTGAACCATCTTCTGTACTCACAGGGACTTGCAGTGGATTTTATAACTGTTCCCTTTTTGCAGTAGCTATCAGAGAGTTTATACAGCAAAGCTGTGTCAACATTTCTATTTCAGTTCCTGAGTTTTTTTAAGGCCAATGGAAACTTGATGGGTTCAGTTCACAGAAGCAAAGGTAACCTAATAAAAAGCCAGTAAATATGTCATTTAATCATTGAGATGAAAATAAAGTTAACATACTTAATTTCCTTATCTTGAGTCCTGCTTGCAGGGGAAAAAACAAAAAGTATTTAGATGTTCCCAAGCAAAGCCTGGAGTCATTACTTAAGAAAACTTGTGTTGAAATTTTGCCCACAGACCTCAGGATTCAGCTTTGTAATTGCTTTTCCCCATCAGAGTTACAAAGGCACTGCCTGTAGCAGTAATTACAGAATGCCAACCGTGGGGTGTTTTTAACAATTGAAATTAGGTGACCACAGTGCACTGAATAGGTTCCATTTATTTTAAAAGCTTTGTTGGTCTACAAGGTAGCACAATTTATTTCCTTTTGAATATTCCCTTTGGCTGCAGTTTGGTACCTCAGCTGCCTCCTGGTATCAGTGTAGCTTTGTCTGCTGACGGTGCAACAGCTGGATTTTCACTGGAAGTCAGATCCTCCCTTTAAAAGAAATTTCTTGCATTTTTAATACTTCAGGTGTTTTTACTTCCTAAACAAGATAAAATGTTCAAAGCTGTTGCTAATGAGCAGAAGCTTTGTTGTTTGTCTTATGGATTTGATTACTTCACTTGATAATTAATTTTACATTTAAAGAAATGTAAAGAAACTCTTTAAGGAATGCAACTAGCACATATTCATGAGTATCATTAGCATGCAATTAGCATCAGCCTGCTTGAGCTGTGCCAGGAGAATATGCCTTGTGGTTAGTAGGATTTTAACTCTTAGAAACATCACATTTAGAAGACTTTGTATTGTATCATTAATTGTTTGGCTCTTTTTTGTTTAGTATTTACACCAGATTCTGAAAGAAAACAGCAAATTATTACTGGTTAAATAAAAATAAGGAAATGACTGAATAATGAGGAGACTGGTGATTCGAAGTGACCATAATCACTTACGAAGCCAAGCCCATGCCAACAGTATTTCTTTTAAGGAATAGCCAAATTCCACGATATTCCTCCAGGAATAATGTATATGCAATGTATTTATGGCATGGTGGGGTCTTTCCTAAGAAGTGTCTGAGAAAAATTCATAGGTCAGGTGTGAGAATGGTGGAGCTGGAGCTCCCACTGTCATAGATGGGGTGCCTTCCCTGCTTTTATTTCTGGGAGAAAATGCAAGAGAGTTCCTTTGCCTCTGGGTTTGGCTCTGGCATGTCCAGCCCTGCAGCCCTGGGCCAGTTCAACATTCAAGAAGAGCACTGAAAGGTCAGAGAGGTTTCCAAGAGCCCCAATAATAATTATAAACATGAACAGCAGAACTTAGAATAGCGAATTCAGGAAGCTTTTTGGTTTTTCAAGGATATCTTGAAGGGATGATTGATCTGTCAGTGTTTGCATGTCCCAGGCCTCTGTTTAGGAGAGGGAAATTGGAAGTGGTGTTACTGGAAGCTGTGCAGGGAATCATTTCAGTCCTCTCTTTGTGACTGCAGAAAGGGACGGGAAGGATTTGATGCTGGAGGTTTGTTCTAGACTTTGTCGTGGCCTTCCCATGTGATATTAAACAAATTGTTGGCAGAGACTCTATGAAATGAGTGTCCCTCTCTCTTTCCCCCCCTCTTTTAAAATCTGAATTCCCATTGCAAATGTTTCTGGTCCAGGATGCCCAGTTGGCAGCCTGTAGAGGAAGTGGGATTCTGAGCACAAGGGGAATCAAGTTTTAGTTCCATTAACAGAATTATTCAGAGAAAATTGCCTCTCTTCTACATGACTGAGCAAGCACGAATAAACTCTTTCTCCCGTCCCTCTCTTTATAATAATAATAAAAAAATTTGAATGGAAAACATGAGGAGTTGCTGTGAATAGCTCTCCACATGTAAATACGTGGTTGGCAGAACCTTGCTAAAATAACCTGAGGGCACAGAGCCAGATTTCTTCGCTGCTTACGTGTATAGATTTTGTAACCGTAAGTCAATGTTGAAACATTAAAAACAGAATTTATATGTGCAATGGAAAGATCTGAAGTATGCTGGCCTTTTTTCCCCTCTAGCCTGGGAATTCGCAAAAGAATGTTTTTCACTGAAAGGAAAACCAAACCAGGAGCTGCCCTGTGTTTTGGTTTTTAAGGTTCTGTTAAGCAGCAAAAGTAGCTCTTAGGTAGTTACTTCTCCATGTGTTGAATTGTATAGGAGGAAAAATAGAAAGAAATGGCATTAGTCATGAGAGATGTTTACATCATGTCTTTCCCCATCGAGATATCAAGTTTTAACTCGTTTTGTTGCTTGTTGCTCCATTCAGGACTCAGCACGACACAGAACCACTCCGGGTGTAACAGGACTTGGTAGCAGCTCCAAGGTTATTTGAGAAATAAATCAGATTGTGATCAAGGTTATACCCCTTGAAGTCAAAAGGTCCCTGCTTGTATTGAAGCTCTTGTGGTTCTTTGCTAAATTTCTTGTCATATTTTCAACAAATCCTTTAGGCATGTACATTTTTATCAGAAAACTGGAGTAGCACAAGAAATGAAGTATAGGTTTTATATGAAGGTTTCTTTTGCTGCTAAAAAAATCAATAAATTAATTAAAATATTAATATTTCATATCAGAATAATCTGATACCACATTGATTTTCCCACCGAAGATTTTGGTTATAAATACCAGATTGGGAGTTGTGTTCCAGTCAGTTCTGAGGTGATAATTCAGCTCACAGGGTACGTGGGAAGCAGCTTTGCTGCATTTGCAGAGGTGGGAGATTTCTAGTGAGACATTAAAATGTGGTCCCTCCTGCCCAGCTCTGTCGTGGGCTGAGGAAGATTGGAATCGAGTTCTTCTGGAAGAAAACAAGTGGGAAATCTCTCCCAGTAAGTCCCAGTGTGGCTCTCAGGCTGCAGCTGCAGTGCCAAGTGCACGACAGCTGATCCACAGGCAGAATAACTCCACTCCCACTCCCAAACTGGTCTGGGGGCTGTTTGTTTTGATGAATGACCCCTCCACGAAGGGGAAAAGGTCCTGTGGTAGTGCTGCTTTCCATAAACACAGAAATCAACACACTGGGAAAGAGGAATTCCCACTCATTTTTAGCTTCTGTTGACTCCGTTGGCAGCGCTGCTTTCCCCAGGGCCTGTTTTCTTTCTCCCAGTTCTTGAGGTTTTCTCAAGAGCTGATGGCTTACTTCCCTTCTGGCAGCCTTCCTGTCAGAGTGGGCTGGGAGCAGGGCTCAGGAGGCTCTCTCAGGACACTGATTTAGAGGTAAAAGCAGAAAAACGGGGGCCCCTTTTCCTGGGCTCTTTCACTTTGTTCTGACCTTTCCCTTTGGCAGTCAGGCTTCTTAGCCTGAGAACCAAAAACTGTTTTCATCTCCATCCTTTCCCATCTCTGTTTGAGCAGCATCAGCTGTACTTTTTTATCTCTGTGCTCAACTCTTCTCTGCTTGTGCAGAGAAATGAAAGAGATGGAGATTGTGAATTTCTTGTTTTCCTTGGCGTTTCATCACAATTCCATCTTCTCCCTAATATGGAGAGAAGCAAAATCCCAACCCTAGCAAGTTGTTCTGAAACGAAAAAGAACCCTGGATACTTAGCTTTTAGCCATCTAGATCATGAAAAATAGTCTGAAATGCTCATTCCCACTCTAATCTGACATGCAACTCCAAATCTTGTAGTCCTTGGCACAGTTGTCTCAGAGGAATAATTGCACTGAACTGCCTGTTGTCAGTGGAGACTGTGCAGTGTAATTTAAGTAGATGTTTCCTTTTATTCTGTTGCATTTTTCTATCTGTGAATTGTTCTTTTCTGCATGTACTTATTTATAAATTATCTGTTGAAGAGCCTGAATTACTCTGCCTTGAAAGAGCCGAGTCCTTCTAAGCCTGGTAAGGTGTAGGTGCATCAGGCTGGTGTCCAGCAAAGCTGAAAATGGGGTTGCTTTTTTCCTTTGGATTGTTATTTTCTGCATTCTCAATCTATAACCTGTCCTGAGATTAATTGTTTGTTCTTTCAAGAAGAAATCTTTACAGGGAAGCAATCTATATGTGTTCCAGCAATGTAAAAGACCCTTAAAGTAAAGCATACATTAAACTTTGCCCATTTTAAGGCCTTTTTAGATGCCAGATGGAAACGTGTTTTATTTTAAGGCTGAATCTCCAAGGATATAATAAATCTATCAATGAGCTATGCCAAATTAAGATTTTTCTACAGATAAAGGTTTAATGGCTGTTTTTATCAGTGCTGTGTGTGGAATTTTGTATCTGATTCAGCTGGAGTTTCATGTGAGATGGAGTTTACTTGTTTATTAATAAGAAGAATCTCTCAAGGAGTTGATAGTTATATGTTAGAGAGAGAGGTGCATAATAAATCCTCTTATATTGTTTAACATCCAGATTAAAAATTCAAATCAAGTAACTCCCCCTTTGAGCACTGAAAAGAAGACTCAAATGTTTTGCTGTTGTTATTGTAATCAGCTGCTAAATACTTTAATGTGTTGGGGAAATCAAACTTAATTATCTGCTACATTGCTTTGATAGACACTCACTGATTTAATTTGTTTTTAAGGTTTAATGAAGAAACTAGAAGAGGAGATAAATTTCAATTCCTACCTGGTTACTGAAAAAATACCCAGAGAGATGGAAAGTAAAAAGACTTCAGTGTATTTCTTACAAAAGGTGGTTGCAGAGCCAGCGATGACTCAAGCTGATCTCACTGCACTGGAAAGTGAGGTGAGGGACCAAGGTCACATTTAATTTGTGTTCTGAGCTTCCTGTCTTCTGCAATGTTCTTATCCCTACTTCATATCCTGGAGAAGATGCTTCATTCCCAAAGGAACATCCCTTCGGTTGTAAAACCAAGGATGTCTTAATCACTAAATGCAAACTCTCTGATAAGTTTTTTTAAAATACCCAGAAAAGACACACAAACAAACAAAGCCCAAACCCAACTGCATCCTTAGGTGCTATTTAGGAAATGGTGTTACTTTAGCACTAAAGGGCTGATTTTTCTTCTCCTCAGATTTCATTTGTTTGAAACTCTCGCTGCCATCGAGGGGGTTTATACCAAATCACACAGAGGTTATGGAGGGAACAGCATTCCCTGAGGGATGTATCCTCACAATATTATGACTTAATCCATGTGCAATGGCTCAGAACTCCTCAGTGTTTGGAAGAGCCCTGCACTGTTTGGTTTAGCTTTTAAGACCAAAGAAATTTTGGGCATCAAATACTTAATTTACCTTTCCAGGCTTTTTCATAAGTTAAAAGCAAATAGTGTTAGAAAAACCCCTATTTCTGAGATATATCCAGAACGTGCAGAGGGATTTGTTGCCACAAAGTACATTTATATATTCACTCAACAAAGTTTTCATATTTGCATAATCCTAAATAAAAGATTAAATATGAAATATGTCCTAGAAGAATTTACAGGGATGCTAATTATTAGTATTTCTGTTGATGATAATGATGAAGATTTACAACAATGTTAGAGGGCAGAACAGTAGTAGTCCTACATCCTAAATGTCTTCTCTTACCAATTGATGTTTAATTACTCCTGGGATTTCCAACGCAGATTTTGCCATGAAATAGAGATAATGAGGAAACAGAGTATCCATCTTAAGGGATGACAGCATTAATAAATGGCAGATTAGGGCTGAAATAATAAACCAGCTCTGTGATTCAGCCTCTGCTTTCCTAGATTAGTTCCTCTAATCAAAACAATATTTGTGGCTGCAATTATGTCCTTCAGGCATGCTTGAAACCTTGTTTTGCACATTTTTTTTCCAAGAGTGATGTTGGGTTTATGGCAATGTTTTAAAAAGCTTTAAGTTTTTTCCTCTTTCTCCATGATGTAACCTTTGATTTGTTATATTTTGGAAGTATCTTCTTCTTGAAAGATAACAAAAACATGTCATACACTTGGCTGTTACCACAGCATGGCCTTAGGCAGCTTTTTTTTAAAAATCAGCCTTTTATTACCTCAGTGCCTTAAAAAGGAGCTGAACTCCACTAAGCATGTTCCCACCATGCATTTTATGATATAAACCCCAGGAATTTATTCACAGAAGGGCATTCTTATGCCATTTTCAAATTCAAGCCTGTTCTACCACTAACAGAATAGAATTCATAGGAGAGTTGGGGTTTTTTCCCAGCTGTTGGAGCATTTTTAGTTCTGTTGAGCTGTTTTTTTGAGATTCTTGGTTTTCCAAGCACAGGGATTTCGCTCCCAGGGTGATGCCCAGCACTGTCCCTGTGTTATGCTCTGACTCCCTGGGATTTCAGCACATGTTTACACTGCTGCCTTAGCAGCAGCAGAGAGTGAGAGGAAGGTTGCTGTGGCTGTGTGTTCCATGGCTGGTGAGAGTCCCAGTGGACTGGGAAAGCTGGAATCTGCACACCGGTGAGAGTCCCAGTGGACTGGGACAACTGGAATCTGCACACTGGTGAGAGTCCCAGTGGACTGGGACAACTGGAATCTGCACACTGGTGAGAGTCCCAGTGGACTGGGAAAGCTGGGATCTGCACACTGGTGAGAGTCCCAGTGGACTGGGAAAGCTGGAATCTGCACACTGGTGAGAGTCCCAGTGGACTGGGAAAGCTGGGATCTGCACACTGGTGAGAGTCCCAGTGGACTGGGAAAGCTGGAATCTGCACACTGGTGAGAGTCCCAGTGGACTGGGAAAGCTGGAATCTGCACGCTGGTGAGAGTCCCAGTGGACTGGGAAAGCTGGGATCTGCACACTGGTGAGAGTCCCAGTGGACTGGGAAAGCTGGGATCTGCACACTGGTGAGAGTCCCAGTGGACTGGGAAAGCTGGAATCTGCACACTGGTGAGAGTCCCAGTGGACTGGGAAAGCTGGGATCTGCACACTGGTGTGCCTGTGAGCTCCAGGGGCAGCCGATCTGAAGCTTTGGCTGGAGTGAAGCTCAGCAGTTTGGGGCTAAAGAGAACCAAGTGCATCTTGTGGCAGGAGGAGGAAGGCACCACAGGCCTGGAATAGGATGGTCTATGACTACAAAGTGTTGATGAAATCTTTATCACTTAATCTTTATTTGCGTCCCTTTGGGATTCTGTTGAATGGTCGAATGAAAGGGAATTTTACGTCATGTCGATAATATTACATTTTTCACTCAGTATGTGGCAATATCAGTCTTTTTTCTGTACTAATTCACTGCATTTTCTCTCCACATGCACCAGTTTACTTCATTTTCAGGGCCAACATCATGGTTCTGCCTTATCATAAAGGCACAGAACTGGAAATCCAAAAACAGCCTCTTCCTGGCCAATACTTAATGACTCATGGAGCTTTTTGGGTCTGTTTCTCTGTTTTAAAAAAGGAACTGGCTGGATTGTAAATCTGGATTGCAAAGCATTTAATTCTTGGAGAAGACAAAGCCACGAAGCTCTGTTTCCTTAGTTTTCCGCTCTGTCTTGCAGATAAATGAAGTCAATGCACAAATGAATCAGCTTATTGAGAAAAGGATGATGAAGTATGAGCCAACTGATAGTAAATTCTCCATGTTTCGCCAGCAGGTAAGAAGGAACAAAATGTGTTCTAAGCAGAAGCAGGAGAGAAGATCAGTCACTGATTGGTTTACATGCTGATTTTTGCCTTGGAATTTTCTAGCATAAATCAGTAGAAATACATAATAATGGAGGACAAAAGGAAAATAAAGAGCTGTTGAACATATGGATGTTTAGGGCTGAACCAAACGTTGCTTTCAGTCGTGTCAGAGAATGTTTTGACTGCTGTCCTTGTATCACAGCGGTTCTGGAAGGGGCATTTTGCAGGAGCTATTTTGGTAAAGTTCCAGCTGCGGATGGATTCTTACAAGGCAGCATGAGGGCTGCCTACTGCAGTTCTGTCCCTTCCTTGTGTCTGACCACATGCCATTTTCCTCTGTTGCATCTCTTAAGAAGGAATTCTTTGATTTCTCGTACTGAGGCTGTAAAATAATCTTGCTATAAAATAGGCTGTCTGGTCCAGTATTAGTAAATTCACAAGTTATAAAAAGGATTTATGAACTCAGAGATTTTCGGAGCTTACGCAGGAACCTGAGCGATTCCTTTTGCAGGCAACCTGCACCACTGCTAATTTTATGGAAGATTTTCATCATGATACTTATGGTGATGGCTTGACAAATAAAAAGCCTTAAGTAAAATGTATCAGTGGGAGGGAAAAAACGGGGATAAGATCCGTACTGCAGTTCAGTCGCAAATGCAACGTGAAACACCGTTTTATTCTGGAAGAGATGCTCTCCTGAAGGAAAATCCTGGAATTGCTCTGGAATGTGCTGGTAGCAAAGAGGGTTCACCCCAGGAGCTGAGATTGCTGCAGGGAGCTCAGAAGCCGTGGTGCTCTTTGCTTTTTTCTGCCAGGGTTCTATTTCACACAATAATCAGCTCTGTTGTCCCCCAGTTTGTCACCACAGACCCCTCGTGCAGCAAAGAGCTGAGCTCCCACCACAGCACAATCCTGCTGGAGATTTATTTAGGGAGAAGGCTGGTCCTCTCAGCTCAGGGTGAGAAAGCTCGTGTGTTTTCACTTCATTTTCTCTAAGTTTTCCCTTTCACTTGAAGAAACCAGCCATGCCTCAAATTCCTGCACCTGCATCTAAATGAATGTGTTGTGTTATTTTAGAATATTTTTCAGCAGAATAATTTGGCAAGAGTAAAATGCTTTTTTTAAAAATCCTTGAACTAATGTATACTAATGTTCCCAAATCTGTTCTGGTCAAAAATCAGGTACTATTAATTATTCGGTCTTTTATAAAATATTATTTAACTGCTTTATCTTCTAGACCCAGAAAAAAGAAAGAATAATCTGTAATCTATACTATTTCTGTACTTTATTGCTTTATTCATCATCTTCTAGCTATTTGCCAAGCTTTAGTGGCTTGGTTCTGCTTTAGTGTAACATATTTCTGTAGGTTGGAGTAGGTTGGAGTTATAAAAATCTGTATTACGACATTTGTGAAATCTTGGATAACTTTCCAGTTAAGCCATGTTGGTGTATCTCACATATGCACCAAGAGGGACTAAGCAGAAGAAATGGAGCAGCTAAAATGCCTACCGTTTTCCTCAATGAAAATCAAAAAGAAAAAATGAGGTGAAGAAATGTAAATCGAAAATGTAAAATATATCAGCTTGAATCTGGGCAAAAAGGCTGTGCTGGAAACCTCATCCATACTGGAGAAAGTGAGGAGGCTGCAGCCAGTTTCAATGAGGTTGTGGTTTAACCTGATGTATATCATTTATACGTTTAATCTAAAAATAATTTTTCTCCCGATTAAACAAAGCAATTTTTATGTTAATGATCTTGCAGGCTTCTATAATTTCCCGGAAAAAGGAAGCCAAGGCAGAAGAGCTTCAGGCTGCCAAGGAGGAGATGTCCAGCCTGGAGAAGCAGATGGAGCAGAAGAGCAGTCAGGCCCATGAGCTGGAAGGCTCCGAAGTCCTGACCGAGGATGAGGTAGGGACATATCAGCGGATGGTGTGGGATTGAACAGTGGATAAAGGAAGAGGAAATTTTTAAGAGATGCATCAATAACAATTTCTTTTTAACTTTAAATTGCAGTAACTCCTTCTACAGCATCTTATCCATTTGGCCTCTGTTTTTTTTTAATGAACATTTTTGTCATGGAATCCAAAATTAATATATTTGAAGACTTTTTTTTCTTTAATGTGTTGTCCAGTCCTTCCAAATAGTTTCCAGTATTTATATTGCAACAGTGCTGGGTTTATAGCTATTTTCAGGTTTTTAATTTCTGTTATTAACATTGTGCCTAATCCATTGCAAGGTATACAAGGACTCAATGTTGGGCTGTCTCAGCATTCCAGCCAAAATAATGGCAATATCATTACAGTGATATGATGGTAAATAACTAACTATAAAGGTCAATATGATTATAAATAATATAAAAAGCCTGTATGATCATAAAGCATAATACCAGTGATTATCTGAGATGTAAGTAGTCCTGTGGTATTTATTACCCACAAAAGCTTTTACTTAAACCCCAAATTTCCCAGACCCTCCCAAAGTTCAGCTGCAACACAGAGTTTGAGTGGCACAGACAGTGTGGCCCAGGCAAAGTTAAATTTGCAGCTGTGCTTCCCCAAGCAGCTTTTTCTGCTTCAAAAGTTTGCAAAGAATAATGGAGCTGCAGTTTGGTACTGGTTTGTCAGCAAAATGAATTCACTTTTCTTCAGCCAGTAATTTTTCCCAGTTGGGAAGAATCCTGCTAAGGGAAATTACAGGCAGAGTCACTAAACTAAAGAGTGTTTTATCTGCATCATTCTTTGACTTAATATCATTCTCTCATGTACTGTCTTTGTTTGCACTTCCATAATTTAGCCAGAGGCACACACTCTTTGCTTGCTTGCTCTTTGTTTTTGTGCTTTTTTTACATACTACTAAATACAGGGAACGCCCTTTTTAGAAGGAACTCCCTTCCTAATCCCATAGGATGTGCCTGCTCCACAAAATCGTTTACTTCTAAAGGAGCCTGAAAGTGTGGATGAAAAGTACAGGTGGGAGTAATGGTGCAGAGACGTGGAAAATGAAGATGTTGATTTCTCTCCCATCACACACTGTACCCTTTCCTTGGAGAGCAATAATAAGGAATCCACTGCATGAGATTTCTCTCCACTCCAAGGTTTTCAGCTCCAGTGGGCACATTGCTGGAGTCTTTGACAAGTTTTTAAGCAAAACTAAAAGCAGAAAGCTGACAATTTGTGTTTTGTGACATGTGATGGAAAGAAGTGTTTAATTAATCAACAAGAATGTATTACCAAGACAGCAGCATATGTTTTCCATTATCTGCACAGGCACTGTGAGGTAAGAAATAATTGTGCCTATTCTTCAGGGAGACAAGAAACTGATCCATAGAAATTCAAGGAGAACAGGGTGGGAAGGAAACCTCATAAGGAGGAACCTTGTAAGAGGCGTAGTAATGAAAACCTCAAGTTAATTGTCTGACACAAGGAAGTGGCTCAAGACAAAAAGGACAAGACCTGTTTTGGATGTGATCTGCATTCCTTTTGTTCAAATATGTTCTGCTTTTGATTTTTAAAATATTTTCAAGTCTTCATTTTGTAGAGTGAAGGATAAATGACAGAGCAATTTGGAGAAAACCATTGGCTTAAAATCAGAAGTGTTTGTCTTTTCATAAGAAGCATTTCCTGGTTTGTAAAATACTTTCTGCAAGGAAATGCATACTGGCAAGGAGGCCAATATATACATCCATGTCCTGTTCGTGTTTACTTCCTTAGGTGAAGTGCAGTGGTGCTCACAGGCACCAGTGTAAAGCAGTAAAAATGCTGTTTCCTGTGCCTAAAGACTACGAAAGGATTTGAATTCTTGATGGTTTTTGATCACTTCTCTTTCAAAGGTCATGGTTTCCTCATCTGGAAAGTGGAGACAGTGGTGTTTAATTCCTTGTAAATGTCTGCTGCCAGAATTGCTGCACAGGGCCTTGGTGCTGTAGTTCTGCATCTCCTCAAAGTCCATGGCAAACGCACAGAGCCAGGTCTGCGTCAGAGCGGGGATGTGAGGAGCCAGGACTGAGATGAGACAGGGTTGGCAGGAAGAGGGGATGGAGCAAAAGTGGCCTGAGCAGGCTCTCCCTCCCCAGTGAAAGTCTCTGTTCCTCACTCACAGCCAACCTTCTGCTGTGAGTTTGTTTCTATGTTCTGCTTTAGGATCTGTATTTTCTGGTTCAGTGCTCTGCTGCTCCAGCTTTGAGCCAGTAGCGAAGGAAATGTTGATTTATGTGATGGTGAGTCAGTGCTGCAGTTCATGGGTTCCTGGGGACAGGAGGAGACTGTACATTCAACCTTCACTTCACACTCTGACAGCCCAGAGCTTCCTTACGCTCTCCTGTTCCAGTCACACTTTGACGTTTAGTTCCTCCATTTTTAAAAAGGGAGAAAGAGGGTTTTTTAGCAAATAGCTTTGCTGTCTTAAATTTAAATGGATTTTTTAATCCTATCAAAATTCTACAGTTAAATCAAAGCGTAGTTTTTCTTCTATACTCAGCATTTCTAATCTTTGCTTTGTCTCACTTTGCTCCGTCCTCTTACATCCCATGGCATTCTCGAGACTTGCCAATGGAAGAATCAGCACCTTCCTAACTTTTGCTCCCAAACCAGCATGTGGATCTCCAGCTGAGGTGGTCTTAGCCCTAACCTCATTCACCAGAAGTTTAAGTCTGGCTTAGGTTTTCAGGTGCCACTGTTTTGCTTTCTTCCATAGTCATGAAAAGGAATGTTACAGCATTCCACTGCATTTGAGATGTTGTACACCTGGACAGGACTCAGGAGAAACAGCAAGGAATAACCAATAATTTACATCAAACACAACAAAGTAGGAATAAATTGTCTGCTTCAGGGATTATGAAATCTTTTTAAGCACTTCAAACAAAGTGCAATGAGCAGGGGGCACAGTTGGCAGCTCTTCACTGCAGCTGTCAGATCCTGAAAATTAGGGAATCACATGTTGACACTTGGAATGCTGGATGGTTCAATTACAAGTGATCCTAGGTAAAGCTGGGATATTTTTAGCTCTTTAGACAACCCATTGTACTTTGCAGAGTTCAGCACAGGGCCCCAAGAACGCTGAGTTTCCCAATGCTTCGGAGTTGTGTCAGAGCTGTGCTCAGCTGCAGGAGTGGAAATTAGTCTGGTTTTGAGAACATGGCACAGAAAGGCCTCTCACTTTGTTCTCAGGTGTGTGAGGTTTGCATATGCATTTACTTAAGGAGTTTAATCTTTTTTCCATACAAATGCTCATCCATGCCTACCTGCCCCTGGGAAAACAAAAGAAATGTTTCCATTTGCAAACAGAGAAAGCAGCCTCAGACCAAAGACCTTGTCACTCTTCCTCAAAAACTGTTGATCCACCTAAATCTGCCAGATTTTTGCTGTGGGAAGTTCCCTGTCACCTGAGCCAAACCCATGCCGAGATTCAGGGCAATCTCCCATAGCTGAACAATCCTTCAGCACCCCCTGCCATGGATAAATCCTGGATCTCACTGATCTATGCATCTTCCCTGATCACTGGAAATGGTTTTTCATTATAAATATTTGGATTGATTCAAAGTATTAGTAATGGCTGCTTTAATACTTCTTGCCTGACCAGAAGCAAGCATTCCTAGAAGATGCTAAGAGTTTTCCTGGCTGAGCTGTGCCATGAGCAGGCTGTTGGATACTTTAATTTTAATAAACTTCTCTTGTCTTTTAGAAGCCCGTCCTTCTATGTCTGAGTTATTAACTCTGTCCAATATTGGCTGTACTAGCTTAAATTTAGAGCCTCTTAGGAAAAAATATGGAAATTCTGTCATATTCAGGAACTTTTCCTAGCTGAATTTTAGTACTTTGGACAGTCTGTATCCCATTAATTAGTCTAGTTAGAAATTAAAACATCTGTTCCTCAGTTCTTAATGAAAATAGATATAGTCAGCTAAGATTTTCTGCAATTATTATGCTTATGCAAATGATTTTATCAACTAAACTGTTTATTTGGAACCTTGTTTCATTATGTGTTTCATAAAGAAACACTTTTTCTTCTTAATACTTTATTTTTTGTAGTACTTTTATGTGAGGAATATTTTGATTACAATAACACAATCAAATTTCTGCATTAATCCAGAAAATACTATTTTAAAAGATTTGACTCAAAAGTGAGTGATTTATCTGGGATTTGTTCTTTTCAGAAAATAAGCTTGTCCATTGTCTCCTTTCATGATAATCTTGGAATAAGAGCCCTGTGAAAACTTCTCCTGGGGCCAGTATGAGGTAAAAGGAGATGAGGTGAGGAGCTTGTAGTGAAAGGCAAGGCTGAGTGTTAGAGGAGCTGGGCTCTGGTCCCATTCTGACCACAGAGCCCTGTGCTCACCAGGCTGATGTCCTTTCCTCGGGGGGACAACCTGCCAGGCTCTGGATGGCCCTGGAGAAGCCACTTCAACATCCCTGATTTGATTTAGAACATTAATTACTTCACTAAGTGTGAAGAGACTGAATCTGGTGATACCAACCTCTTCCAGATTGTCATGAATGGAAAAGCATAAAGTAGGTGCATTGCTGGATTCTTCCAACGAAAATGGAACAAAGTACAGGAAATCTGCCCAGTGATGGTGGACACCTGTGTGCTGGGGGACGTTTTATGAGAGATCAGAGTCTGTTTTCATTCACTGTGTTCCATAATCTGCATTCCATGCTTGTTATGTTACAGTCACCCATAAAAATAGCCAAGTGAAAAGGCAGAATCTTTCCTTGCTTTCCTTTGGATGGTTTTAGTGTCTCCAGGGGCTCTGAGTCGGCTGACACAGGCTCCAGGCTGGTTTGCTTCAACTGCTCCCTCACTGCCAGCACTTGGTTCTTGTCCAGTCATTTAGTCTTTGAAGCTGAAATAACTGCTTGTGTTAAATTGCTTGAGAAGGAAAAGCAACTGGTGGACATGGCCTTGACTGGAGCATCCCTGCCCGGGCAGATCCATGGGAATCCCGCAGGATGAGCCTGCTGAGGTTGGACACAGGGAGCAGCTGACTTGGGCGATGGGAAAATGCTGCTGCTCAAAAGTGGATTCCTCTGGTTGCTTAACTTGAAAGTGATGTGGCCAAACAATGTTATTTCTCTGTGAACTATTCAAATTATTTAAAAGACCTTTCACCACAGTAAAATGCTGTGTTTTGTGGCTTTGATTTCTCATGTACACGTGAGGTCTATAAAGCCTCAGAAGCAATGTTCACACAGATGAAAACACTGGTATTTCTTTTTTTCTTCCCTTAATTTTTGGAAACCTATGGAATGATTCTCAGCTTTTAGGCTGAAGAAACCTAAATTTGATGTAAGATCCCTACAAGCTGCTGATTTAAGAGCTCCAGCTCAGAACTTGGCCCTGGATGTAAAGGAACCTTCAGTCAATGAGATTTTGAGGAGCAGATCAGGTCTTTTGAACGTTTTGCCAAATTATTGATTGATTTTCTACACAGATGATCATTTTGCTAGCTGTTTGTATGTGTTTTCCCTTGTTTGCTGCAATAAAAGCTGTGTGAAAGGTTAAGTTTGCTTAAAAAGCCAGAGGTTGTGCTGACATCCACCTCCTAAAATGAACAGATTCCAGTTGTCACTGTGAGGAACTTGTAGTTAATTTTGGATGAAATTTGTATTATATAGTCCTAAGTTAATCAACTAATAATAGAACAGTGGTGGAATTGGTTCGTTAATCAACAAGATCCTTTGACTTCCATTGTAAAATACATTATGCTTTGAATATTGAATATGCAAATACTCTACCTCCCACTCGAGCTATTTTCAAGACCTTAAAAGTGAAGAGAATAATAGTTTGCTTTTCATCCTGGGATACACTGACAGAAGATTGTTCAGATTTGATAGCTGTGTGTGGTCACATATTAAGTTTAATCCTTTACCTCATTCTTTATTATGTTCCACTGGTCAAATTAAATGTCCCAGGGATCAAGACAGATGACTGTGCTTGCCTTAGATTTTCCTCAGTTGGTTGGAGAGATTGTGTTTATACCTTTGAAGTCACTTGGAAATCACAGAAAGCTTGGTATTGTCTAAGCAATTAAAAAAAAAAGAAAAGTCTTTTGTACTAAGAGGATGTGCTTGAATTTGCTGTGAAAAGGAATGAATTTGGTACTACAGTATTAAAAGTGTCAGTAATGTAGTGAGTGTGACAGGGGCTCAGGTGACCTTGCATATCCTTGTCCTGGGTAGTAGCAGGATGGAGGATGTTATCCCAAAGCCACACAGGGGCCAATCTGCATAGAGCACATTGAGTAATTTGTGGGTTTGTTCTTTCACCAAAAACGTTTATAGCTTTTGGCTTTAAAAATAGTTCTGGAGCGTAGCAAGAGAGAGGCAGCTTTGGCCTAGATATTGCACAGGATGGCAGATGAACAGGGTTGATTTCATCGTGGGCATTTTGCCCAGGACACTTTTTATAGAACATACAGTTACTCTGGGGGTTCTTAGCCTGTGGTCACATTGGGGTTTTGGATCTATTCTGTAGAAGGGAGAGGGATCATTTCTCAAAAAGAAAAATTAATGTAAATTTCAAAATTTAAGCTCTTTTATGTTTGAATTTCAAACCTGTATCCATGGGACTCGTTTTCCTCCTGGGGCTGCCTGGTCTGTGCTCCCTGCACACACTGAACCCCTGCTCATCCAGGAGCATTCTGAAGCCTGTTCTTACATCATTTACGCTCATAAATTTTATTTGCTTTCCATCTCTGGATCTGAATGCATTTTTGAGCTGTGACTGGCATTTACCTTCTAGCTCTCATGTAAAACCCAAGAATAAGAGCTGAGACTGCACGACAGATGGAAAACATTAAGGCACAGAAAAATCTTACCTGTTTGTTTTAACCCCTGGTACTTGTGTTACAAACTGAGCACACACTGTTCAGGTGTAAATTAGCTAAGGCTGTTGGACTGCAAGGATTTTTATTATTTTACTCAGTCTTTAATAAAAATATAAATTTTCCATTGCTTTAGATTTTGAGTGAAAGAAATATTGCATTTCTCTTCCTATGCAAGGACTACTCTGCTTTTATTTTCCTGAGTTTAAAAACTTAGCCAGTGATATCATCTAGGTTTGCAGGAGTCAAGAAAAGAGAACAATAAGTTTTAACTATTGAGAATATTTAAAAAAAGATAAATCCTTTCCCATGTCCTCTTCCCTTCCAATTTTCCTGCTGTCTGTTACCATGTTTTGGTCTGCAGAGTTGGGGCTCTGTTACAAGTGCAAATTACTGGTGCATTAAGTTTTTATTATCCATGACTCTCATAACGTTTTGCAAGGACTATTTACTTTTCCAGCTGTCAAATGGTGGCAAGCAGAAGGGAATGATCTCAGGCCTGCAAATGAGTGAGCTGGGACAGAAAGCAGTGGAGCTGCTTTTCTTGATCTCCCTCAGTGAACAAATGCAGAGCTGAAAATAAATAGACCCTGGGAATCCTGAATTCCAGCCCTCTGTTCTAAACACTGCATCTTCAACGTGCAGGACAAAGAAGATAATTCTATTTAATGCAGCAACAGGCCGTGGCAAGGCCCTGCTTTGCTGGAAGTGCAGTGATTTGCTCTCTCTCTCTCTCCCCCCAGTTCAAGCAGTACGTGAGTAAGCTCCGGAGCAAGAACACGTTTTACAAGAAGAAGCGGCTGGAAATAGCAGAAATTACAGCGGAGTACGGAATCCTCCAGAGGACAGAGGAGCTCCTGAGGCAGCGCCACGAGGCCATTCAGCAGCAGTTGGTAACAGGAACTTGTGCCTGCCCTGCCCTCCGTGCCTGGGAACAGCCTTGGGAGCACAGGGATGCGGCTGGGATTCGAACACGCATCACCCTCGGCTCCTGCTGCCCTTGCTGGAGGAGCCGTTAGGGTAGAAAATGGATTTTTGTCTGTTGATTGTGAGGCTGCTGTACTTTGTGTCCATCAGGACTGAACTACAGCTGCTTTTTAGACTGAGGGGCCTGACCCTGCTTTTTAAAGTCGATGGTAAATTTGCACAAATGCCACTCAGGGCAAGGCTGGATTCTTAAATTAGTTTTTGGTATCCACAGATGTAGCATGGGCTTAGAGAATGACCAACAGCAAATAGGATCCAAGTTCCTGCTGTAAAATATATAGGAATAGTATTTAAAGAAAGATCAGGCAAAAAGGAAACATTCTGACCCCAGAATATTCAGAAGAAAATGTGTTTAAATTTAAAACTGGGTGAATCTTTCCTAAGCCAGAACAGCAGCAGAAGGATTTCTGCTCTGGATAAGTGTAAGCATCCCAATGCAGGAACACTGCTGTGGCATTTTCCTCCAATCCCTGTATTCTTGTTACTAAAATACTTTACAAAACAATTAGCTGTATCTTCTGATTAAGCAGACAGATTTTACACATTGAACTTCTTCAGAGCCTGACCTCCAGCCCACTTTACTCTGTGGAAACTCTCTGTTCACTTCACTGAGCATTGGATGACCACATCTTGTATTTACAGAGGGCTTTTATTGCCCTGCTGTACAGGCTTGAGGTAAAATCTACTTTTCTGGCAGCTAGATTAATTATAGTAAACTGAATAATAATCATAAATTGATTAATAAAATAAATTGATTACACTACTTACCCTTTTCACTTCTTTACAATATTTGGCTCCATGAAGGAATTTGCTGTTTCTTGGTTAATGGACTCACATTCAGCGTTTATTGTTCGTGTCTGCAGCAAGCAACTGAGGAGAAGAAAGGAATCTCTGGATACAGCTACACCCAGGAGGAGCTGGAAAGAGTCTCTGCAGTGAAGAGTGAAATGGATGAAGTGAAAGGCCAGACATTAGATAACATGTCTGAAATGGTGATTTTTGTCTTAAACTATTGTATTTCCTCAGTTTGAATATCTGATTCCTCAGCATATAAAACCCAGTTTAATATTTTTGTTTGGGTTTATAACTTTCCTTTAATCTGTGGTTTTATATATATATTTATATTTATATATATT
>VZTX01022812.1:57880-96426 GCA_013400915.1 Pardalotus punctatus | reverse complement strand
AAAAAAAATGCTACAAATAAATCCTTCTTTTCTCCCCTTCATAAACTTCAGGGATATCAAATTGCTTTTGATTTTTCACTTTTTTTGTGATTTCAGAAGTGGTTTCATATTTGTTATTGCACAGTATTTGAAAGAGACAAATGGTTTGAATCTGTAATGGGTCTTTTTCTAAAATGTTTGTAAATCACTGGAGTTAAGCATTTGTTAAAAAGACAGTTAATATGCTTAAAGAGCTAAATAGCTTGTCTTTTTCTCTATAGCCTGATTTTTAATTGCCCTTAGAACTGTCATGTTTTAATTTACTTGCCCACATAGCCATAGAAGCAAGAAAGAACTTGAATTTCTAATTTGAAAATATTACAAGAGAGCAAAAAGCAAAACAGCATCTTTTTAACTCATTAGGGCACTTTTAAAATAAAATGATACAATAAAATAGAATTACTCTGAAATAGAAAGGTGGATGCAATTTGAATTTTCAGTATAAATGTGTCAAAGTGACGCAGTTTTAGCATTTTCAAGCTTTATTTAACCTAGGCAGGTTTATATTTGTTTCCTTAAGGATTTCTTCCTTTGTCTGAGTCCCCCCCTGTGCATCCCCTTCATCTCCCCTACTCCTTCAGCTCTTTGGGGTCTGGCACATGGGCAGGGTCCTGGACTTCTTGGCCTGTTCTCAGTTGGACCCACGGGAGCAGAATTTGCCTCCTTTGTGGGAATGACCCCACTGCCAGGGGGGCTCTTTCCCTTTCTCAATTAGGCCTGAACTTCACTTATATAATTAAGGTTTCATCCCACACTTTTTCTTTCCATATTTTGGTTTACTTCCCTTTCTCTTCACATTCCTAATTATATCACTGTACAATTAGGGTGATAGAGTTAATGAGTATTATTTTGTCCCTTTCTCAGGTGAAGAAACTGAATGCCATGGTGGCAGAGAAGAAGGCAAGCCTTGCTCCTGTCATCAAAGAGCTGAGGCAGCTGCGTCAGAACTGCCAGGTTTGTAGAAACACTCCCTCTTTCTGTGTTAATTCGAGTCAAACCCACGAATAAATCCAATTTACAGATCTCTGAAGTGCTCTACAAGGACATGATCAACTGTGAGGGAAAGCTGGAAATAGCAGAATGTGTCAACAGCGTTTGCAGCAGGCAGCGTGCTAAAGGTTGGAATTTGTAAAAGCTGACAGTGCAGGCACAAGATGCAGTCCTTTATAGCAATTAAAAAAATTACTACACCAGGGGAAAATGTAAAAAGTCATAGTTCAAACCCAAAGTGAAGTTAGTTTCAGATCAGTTGCAAAGATATTTCTGTATCTCAGCACTGATGATCCCAACCAGTGCTGTCCTTTCTGAGTGGATTGCAGATAACTTCTCATCCAATTGTTGGATGCATTGATCTAATTCCTGCATTAGTCCGTGGCACCAACAAATTTGTCCATTTGTTCTCAAAATTTTATAGAGAGCTGGAAAAAAAAAGGCTTTTGGGTCTACAGCTCAATACCATGGAATTAAATAAACTGATGCATTTATTTATCAATGAAATTTCCAGAAAACCTAATTTTAATGGTTCCATTCAAAGTGTCAGCATATGAAATCCAGCGAAGGGGATTGTTGGTTGTGCACAACCGGAAATCTGGCTTTTTGTAGGGAGCACGAATATTGATCCTTTCTTAATGTCTATTTTGATAATTATTTGTTCTTTCTTCTTGCAAGCACAGCCCTGTTACCCTGGCAGGGTAAAGGCATGGAACAGGGGAACTTTCCTTGTCTCTGATCACCCAGAATGTGCGGGGGTTGGTGGCGGCCCTGCTTAACCACAGCCATGTGCCAGCAAGGGTCACACTCCTGAGTGTGCCAGGAGCTGGGGCTGGCCTGTGAGGGGCCCGAGTGTCACGAGGCAGTCAAAGGAAGATTTCATTTATGTGCCCTTTTGCCCTTTTCACCAAGGAATTAACTCAAGAATGCGATGAAAAGAAAATCCAGTACGACAGTTGTGCAGCCGGGTTGGAGACCAATCGTTCCGCCCTGGAACAGGTGAGGAATTGAACAGTGGAATTCAGTTTTGCTCTTGATCTGAAAATCACACAGTGACAGAGCTCTGGAATTGCAAATGCTGTGCAGCCTGGAATGTGTGCATTTGGATTGTTAGGGATTTTTTGGAATGGACGTTTTCGAGATGGGAGCAACCCACTATCTCCATACTTCTCCACGAAGTTATTGATTGCTGATTAACATACTATTAGCATGTCTATAGCTTCTGACATGCACTTTGCTGATGTGTTCCAGGAAATGCTTGTTCACAGCTGTGTCTGGCACTTCAGATGTGCTGAGGAACCTGAGTCTTGGCAGCACTGGTGAAGTGCCTGTTAAAAGTCAGGCATTAATAAAAACCTGTTAACAGTCATTTTGCATCTCTGACCGTGACTGAAACTGCAAATCTAAAACCACTCAGTTGTCGTTCAGAGACTTGTGAGAAGCCCGAATTATATAAACATTTGAGAAATTATCAATTCAAGATTATTATTATTGCAAACTCTCATGGTTTATATGACATCACAGGATATCTCCTGGGAACTTTCAGTCACCATGTTCTTTGGAATCTTGATCTTTTCCCACAGGAAGTGAAAGGGCTTCTTGAGGAGTGTGCCCAGGAAGAGAGCAACTACCATTACATTAACTGCATGAAAAGGGTAAGATCACAAATCCTTCGCTGAGAAATGAAATAGCAACTCTATAGATACATACACAGATATATATTTAAATGGTGTATTTGTGCCCAGACCCTGGAGATCCAGCTGCAGCGTGCCAAGGAGGAAATGAAGGCCTACGTGTCCCCAGACCCGCAGGAGCGGCGCAGGGCGGTTCGGTGAGTGGGGCAGGGCGCTCCCCTTGGGGTGACTGAAGGAGTCACAAACTGAGGCTGAAGTCAGGAATTTTCTCACTGGCATTTGGACCGGAGGAGTTCACCTAATAAATTTAGAAGCGCTATAATAATCTAAAAATAAGCGTCTCGGATTCCAGTCTATACTGCTGTAAACCTACAAGTTCTGTCAGACATACCAGGAGATTTTCCCTTCCCATTGGAGATTCTCAGCCCAGGACAGGGGTTTAACTGACAGCCCCACACTCTTGAGGATGGTTCTGCACCATCTCATGAACCTCCATCGTTACCCTCAGTTTCACTGACTCCTGTAAAAAGCCACTCATCCCAGGATTCTTTTCAAGACCCCTCACCTTTGACTGGCAGGGGCAGAAACAGGAAATACTATAAATTGAACTGCTGATTATTTTTGGTGTAGTTTCCTATTTTAAATAGAAATTTTTCCTGCCAAAGATGGAAATGTTTTCTGAGAAAGAGATTATTTTGGATTCGCTATCTGTGCTAAGAAGTCTAAATGGTACCATGTCATAGAGATTTTTTTACACTTAACTAAATATTTTTGTAAAAGTATCCTGTTGAAAATTTTGTGTATGTTCAATCTTCTAATACAACGTAAAAGCTGAAACAGAATTCAGGCAACAGTCAACAAACTGTTTCAAAATTAAGCATCAGGAAAATGGAAAACATTTAAAATTTCCAGTTGGTAAAAGTGTCAAAATAGCTGGGGCTTATTCTTCATAATTAGCTTTTTCAAAATTTTAGAATATTGCATGAAATAGAAATAATTTTTTCCAGAAAAGTAAATCTTAGATCCTTGCTGTCAACAAAATAATCCAGCTGGTGTCAGTAGTTTTACAAAGTGGTCTTTGCTTTCCCACCACCGTATTTCTCAGTCGTGAAAACATTTATCAAAATAGTTTTAAAATTTTTGTTTGCTCAGTTTGATGGTCATTGACAAGGCAATGTACCGAACAGTGAGAAAACTCCAGGGATTCTTTCAGGAGAATCCATCAGATCCTTCCTGAAGCACTGGTGCCAGTGAAGCTGCATCTCCAGGTTCTAGAACAGGAGGCAGAGATCACCAGGAAGTGAAGGACCGGAGTAAAATCCATCACAAAGACCTTCTGCAAGGATGTGAGGCATGGGAGTGTTCAAACACTGTGTAGAAGCGAGTGTAGGAAAATAAGAGTAAGAGAAGAATCAAAGCTATGAACGCTGGGGAGGGAGAGGAGGAGGATGAGGAGAGAGAAGGAGATGGAGGCTGAGAGGCCTCGTGCTCCATCTCACAGAACAGTGGAAGGCTGTGGGAAAGAAACATTTACCTAATGAACAAATGATGTAACAGCAAAATTAAGCAGAAGGATGAACAGATCAAAACCTTAGCATGATGTGAATATTGATGAGGATGGGAAGCAGCTGAGCAGAGGGGTCAGACAGCGGGGAATGGGAGCTCAGGTTGGTTCACTCCGACTCAAATACTTGGGAATTGAACATTCAGGATGGGGGGATTCACATGGAGCAGCCGTCAGAGCCCAGTGCTGGAACGGAGCACGAGCCCAGCTATGTAATGCCAGGTATGGTGAGGGGAATGTGAACAGGCTGTTACCCCTCTGTGCTGTCCCCGTTTCACTTCCCAACTGTGGAAATTATCCTCCCACAAGGACCAGCCACAGTTCTGACCTTTCCAAGAGGTCACAGAGCCATCTCATTTCAATGAGTTACAGCAAAGTTCAATAGAGAGATCTTTGCAAAATATAAAATGGGACGATTACATTTTTCTCTAGACATCCCTTTAGAACCTGAATGTATTTTTCAGCAAGCACTGGAATGTAAACGGAGTAAAAATGAACCATAAATAGAATTGCACTTTCGTAACAACGTATTGAACAAAAAATGTCTTAATTCAGACCCTCTTTATTGAATATAAACTCTGTGTTCCGTGGAATCACTTCTTAGGAATGTGAAAAGTTAATTTTCTTTGCTAAAAATAGAAAGTTGTGGGTTTTTTAGCAAAGTTATTAAGTTACATTCTTTCCAGTCATCATTATAAATAGTAAAGAAAAACCTACTAGGAAAGGCATAAAATCTTCTGATGATTACTTTGAAAACTCTGCTTTAAAAAAAAAAAGAGGGTGTTCTAGAGGCCAAATGTGTGAGAACACGCGCTGTGTGCCAGGGCAAAGAAGCAGATTCAGCCTCACTTCCAGTTCACTGAGGATTGCTGGGATCAGTGGGACAGCACAGCACCTGAAGCAGCCTCAGCACAGCTCTGGCTGGAATTGTCCAAGAGCAAGAGATCCTGAAGTGATCCAGCTCCATTCCTGTGGAGGCAGGAGCAGCTGGCCCGAGGCCCAAGTGCTCCTGTCAAAGTCCTGGAGTAGTTGGGAGAAAGGGAAGGAATAAGGAAATGTGCCGCCTTGGGTCCACACAGCTGCTCACACACTCCAGGAAAACTTCATGCTCTGGCATCATGAAGGCTGACATTTCTTGCTGGCAATTAGAATTTCTCTACACAAAGGTCATCTACCCTGAGCAATCTGAAAAGCTCTTTAGATGAGCTGGATTATTTTGAATCCCACTAGCTGACTCTCACACAAAAAAAAAAAATTCATAATTACACACAAAATAGAATCAATTTTTTTTTTTCAAGTGACTCAGTGCACAGTTTTTTCTACTGCCATATTTCAAAAAACCTAAAGATAAGTCCTAGTGCTGTCTGTGGACGGTGCTGTTGTGGTTTGCATATTCTATTGTCAGGGGTCATGTGTCAGCTTGGGCTATGGCAGAGTGACGTGGCCAATTGGTACAGACAGGGGTGGACAGCCAGGGCTTTCAATGCTGAATGTCAGCATTAACACTTCTCAGCCTATTTTTAGGCCCCGAAATGTGAGGGCTGTTTTCTGGGAGAGGAACGTGCAGCATTCCCACTGCACGCACTGGACTTGTCAGACCTGGGCTGAAATGCCATTCCCCCTCATTCCTGTACTTTCCCACTCATTCCAACGCTGCATTCACAGCAGTTAAGGGCTGTGGGTCTGTAAACTCTGACACTTGTACAAGCCAGGCCGTGGCTCACCTCGGGATGTCACCAGGATAAATGCATTGTAAAAAGGATCAGGAGTATCAGATCTGCATGGTCTCGCTCTTGCCTTCAAGCTGGAAGGAGCAGTGATCATGCCTGCTTCAAAAATGTAAGAGATCTTAGCCAGGATCACTTTTCCCAGCTGCACAGCTGAGACAAGGAGATCTGATCCTTCATACCAAGGGATGTGTTGTCCAATGACAAAAAGGTTTTTTTGTGTTTCCTCTTCTGTCTCTTTCATGAACCTCCCAATACTTCCATCATTTTCCATGTTTGCATCACTATTCTGTCCTGTTACACAGAACCAAATAATGATAAATTCATTTTATATTTCCTTCAGAGAACAGTATACACGGATAATCCTTGAACAAGAAAACCTTGGGAAGGTAAGAATGAGGCTTTTACCTTGTACAGACATTATACGGTTCATATTTTTGTGGGGCTTGTTCTCAAAGGCTGTGGTCAGTCTTTTATAAAAAGTATAGTGCAGGCTACAAAGAAAATTCCATCACTGCTGGCATTGGTAACTAATACCCTGGAAAAGGATCCTGCTCCCTCCTCAGGGCTTGATTTCCTGCAGGGAAGAGCACGAGCCTCTGTAAGGGATAGGCAAACAGCTCAATGTGACAGCACATTCCCTGAAAACCATTTGGATAAGAACCTGAAAAAGCAGCATAACGAACTGTGCCAGCTCAGATTTTCTGTTGTATATAAAGCAACCTGTTGAAGACAATAAATTCAGAGCCTGTCAACCTTATCACTGCTGCTAAAGGCCAGGGGATCAGCAGCGTCAGACAAAAGCAGTTGTCCAGTTTTAATCTTGTCTGAAGCTCTGATCAGCAGGGACAAGGCTTAGCAAGTCACACCAAACAGCTTTTATTAATTTCCTTTTCTCAGCCAGTCTGAGCGATTTTTACTGGTCTGGGCTGCCACTATTAATAATGAGGAAGGGATTTAATTGTAAAACATTGATTTCGTGTTACAATATCATGATATGAATCCATTGCACCTTGATACTGCAAGAGCTCTGTATGGAAATGATGTCAGATTTTTAGCATAAGTTCTCAAATAGATAAGACTAATATTTAGACAGTTAAAAACCATGGAAATAGTTGTCAATCCATGCAAAGATCTAAGTCCCAGGTGTTAATGCATTTAGCACTTGCAGGGAGTGTTATCAACATGAACAAAACAGTATTTCCATAGCATATAAAAATCTGTCATTCCAAGCTGCCTATGTGAGCAACTTTTGTGGTGTAGAGCAGTTGCAGAAATCTCGTATTTTTGTATTTTTAACAGAAACTACGAGAGAAACAGAAAGTTGTACGGGAAAGTCACGGGCCAAATATGAAGCAAATGAAAATGTGGCAGGACTTCGAGCAATTAATGGAATGTAAGAGAGAATGTTTTCTGAAACAACAAAATCAAGCAGCCATTGGTCAAGTCATTCAGGAAGGAGGTAAAGATAGGCTTGTGTTATGAATTCTTCCTCCTGATACCCACATGAAGTAGGAAGACTCTTGCTAAATGCTGTTGTTTCATCAATTCTAAATTTTTCTACATGGTTTGGTTTTGGTGCAAAACCAGAGAGAGCAAAGAACCCCTGTGGCAGCTTTTGCTCCACTGTTTCAGTGACAAAGTGCCGTGGTTGGAAGCTGTTGGGAGAGCTGCACTGGGGTGAACCTGCTTGTAAATCCGTGTTTTATGAGGCCAGCAATGGCACGCATCTGTAGGGAGATCAAAGGGAAACAGATCCTTCTCCAGGGTCACAGAAATCTCACGTAATTGCCCTGCCTCTCATTCTCCATCGCTAAGGTTACATTTTTGCAAGGCCTGGGACTTGATATTGTATAATTGCGGCCCTCCCGGCTTGGCCCTGTCTGTCCCTATTGTCCTTACCCACCCAGTGTGGCAGCAGGAACGGGGCCGCTGTCGCCCTGGCCCCAACACTCCTGGTCATTCTTTCCTTGCACGGTTGGGCTCAGCTGATTGTGCTTCCAGGAGACACCTCACTGCTACAGCGTCAGGAGTTGGCCTGGAGAACAATCACTTGGATTCTGAGCTTTTTCCATTATCTTTTGTTGTTGTTTTTAACAGAAGTATTTTTCTTGCACATTTACCTCCTTTCTATTTTCTGAGTTGCCCGTGTGAAAATGTAAAGGGAGCTCGATCAAAGCTTTCCCAGGGAGGAGTTTTGAGCTGTTTTGTCTGCACGGTGCAATTCCAGAGGGATTACACATCCAAAGAGGGTCATCCCAGGCTGGAGGTTATCCATGGATATGGCCCAGTGGTTCTTGCACCTGGCCTGGAGCGCAGCCCCGAGCTGTGAGCCCCAGGCAGCTGACACTGCCCTCAGAGGTGCCCCAGGGGCCCAGGGCTGAGCCAGGGGCACGGGGATGGAGGTGAGGATTGAGAGTGTCCCTCACACGTCACCATTCCGGATGAGCAGCTCTTGGCCCCCGTCACAGATCAGCAGCACAGAGATAATTCTGTGGGACCAGAACTCCTGCTGTTCTCCTTTGGCTTACTGGATTCCTAGATAGGTTGGTGGGGTTTTTTATAGTTTTTCCTGCCTGAAGTAGAATGTCTTTTCAGGATATAAAAAAAGTAATTTTGCTTTCTTTGATACCTAACTATGAGATCTTCTGCTGGTTTCCATATCCAGAGAGTACAGTAATTATAGAGTTCCTGGTTTGCCTTTGCATTAAATATATTTGTTAGCAGGACTAAAATAAAAGTTGGCAAAACTACATTTTGACTGTATGGTATTCTTTTTTACATTTAGGTGGAAAGAAAGAAATTGTTGGTGGCTGGGCCACAGGAAAAAGAAGTTTGAATGGGTCATTTAATGACATTTATTTGAGAAACTTCCAAAGGGCTCACAGTGCAGCTTGAGTGCGAGGAGTGGGTCTCAGATCCGTAGATCCCAGGACATCCTCGTGTCAGCTCTCCCACGCTGACCAATAGCTGGAGATAGTTTTTCCCAGCAGCTGCACACTGACCCTCCCCAGGCCAGGGAGAAGAGCGGGGTGCCCCTGGCACAGGGAGGAAGGAAGGCACAGGCCCACAAGGAATCTCTGGCAGGGAGAAGCTCAGGAAAGAACACAAAGCTGAGTGGGGTGGGCACAGCCATCTCCAGAGACACCTGGGTGCTTTGTGCCTCCTGCCCTGGGCCATCATTCCCACACAGCACCTGCCCAGCTCCTCAGGGCTGTGGAGCTGGAAAAGTCAGGCAGTCCCGTTCCTGGACTTCAACGGAGGCGTTTGCTGAAGGCTTGACAGCAATAGTAAAATAACACGGACAAGGAGATATGAAAACGTGGGATAATCACCAAAAATGGACATTTAGGTTACTCAGGAATCAGCCTGTGGTTCAGAGTCACTAGACAGGGTAGGGAGAAAGGGGATTTCATAGACTTGAAGTCAAAACTTTTAACCAGACCTTAGAAATCCTATTTGACTGGACCACTTACACAAAGATGTATGACAGGGATTAGCCTGCTGCCCAGGAAAAAGCAATGCCTTGGAAATTCACAGTTATGATGTGGAGTAGGACTTGAGTACAATCATTTTCTGGTTTTCTGTTCAGAGTTACCCTAAAAATAGTTCATCTTTCTTCCTTATAAAAACAGTTTATTGCTAGTTACTCAAAGATGACGTGATTGTTGTTCTGATCTGATTAGTGCTCTGTCATTTGTGCTGCACCAAGAAAGGGCACACAGATTATACACTGCAGCAGCAGCAGCAAAATGACTTTCTGAGATGAAGCAGAAAATCATAATAACTGTTATCAAAAAGAAAATTGGAAAAACTCAAACACTATTTTTAGCTTTTTATACAAGTGGACATTTAATAAATGCAGCTTTAATGGATTCTGTTCCCTGGCTTTTCCACCTAGTTCAGGATTTGATGGAAACATTCAAAAATCTTTGAATTTTGCAATTTTATCTTCCTATCTTGCAACAAAAAGCTAACTTCTCATTTTTACCTTGTTATTTCTAATAACCCTCAGGGCTGTGAAGATTAAACTTAAAATAAGATTAATCCCATATGGCAAAATACTTGCATTCCTCTTGGGAAGGTCCAAATAAATCACAAATTTAGGTAAATTTGGGGCTTCAGCACTTACCAGATTTGTCACAGCTAGAACATTGATCCAAGCAGCCACGTGAGCAGCAGCTCACTTTTTGTCCAAAGGCTTCTCCTTAACCCTGTCCAGAACTGGGTGTGGAAGCATCCCATACTATAAAACTGCTGTAATATTCTGCAGCTTTGGGCGATTTAGTGATGTTGATGTCAGCTGTTCTTGGAGCTACAGCAAGTTCCATGTGGACCTGAGAGATGAGACAGTTCCAGGCATCAGAAACAGGCATGAGAAAACAGCACATCCACTGTTACATGTTTTCAATGAGCAGCCATTTACCACCTGGGTATTGGATAATTTAGTTGATATTAATGGTACCATTTTACTTCCATTTGAACTATAATAACTAAAATAGATGTTCTTAGACTTCCTTCACTACCCAAATCCGGGATTACTTATTTCTATCTCTTTACTCACATGGAGATTAATACTCAAGATGTCATATGCATGCAGTTGCCCACAGTCAGAAAGATTAGGCCCAGCTATTATGTTTAAATATCCCAGTTTCCAGAGCTTTCTTGCTAAGACTTCCCTACAGTGTGCTGCTTCTCTGTTACAAAATGCTGCAGCAGAGGTGTTCAGCAGTGCCTGGAGATGTCCTCAGGATGAGGGTGTTGTGATTAATGCACATGGATAGTGTCCTATCCAATCATCAATATGGAACCTGTTCTCCCCGTGCCTTGCTGGTTCAGGAGCTGAAGTGCAGGTCAGCGCTGTTCCGTGTCTGGCCCAGAAGCAGCTCAGTGCTCCCTGCCTGCTGACTCTCCCCAGCCAGCCATGGATGCAGAGCCCTTTGGCTCGGTCCAGTCCTAAATCCCCTCCCTGGCAGTGCTTGGCCAGCCTGGAGGCAGATGGGGACTGACTGAAAGCCATGGAGAGTGAAGTGCTGTCACCTGCAAGTGTCCCCGTGGGACAAAGGCCGTGACACTGCGGGGCGTGGGGCACTGCTCTCCATCAGCCTGCCTGGGACAAGGGGAGCTCTGGTGCCTGTGGCCCTGGGTTCTCTCTCTGGCCCTGTGTTTGCTCAGAGCCCATGCAAAAAGCAAAGCCCTGTGCCCGGTGTTATCACTGCCAGCAGGAGGTTCCTGCGAGGGAACGCCGTTAACCCCTCCGCTGCCCTTCTCCAGTGCGATGGAAATGGGACTGACGTTCTCATGGCCAGGCCAGTGTTCCAGCAAGGAAATGTTACACGAATCAACAACTTTATCACAAGGTCCCACCTGTCTGGCAACACCCACGTGGGTAGTTGTTTTCAAACAATCACAATTTGACCTATTTTCAGCTCCTTTAAAGCGTTCTTTAAATTCTCAGTGCCAATTTAAAGCGGGCTCTCCAAACTCTCAGTGCCTGTTTCTGCAGCAGCAGTTTCATCGTGGCAGTCTCCAAATTCCCAAGACAAGCCGTGTTATTCCAAGGTCAGTGGGTGAAAAGGGCATTTTCCACAATTGCCTGACAACTGATTCCACGAGCTGTGGTGGTGTCACCCTGGGTGAGCAGCTCTGGGGCCTCGGAGAGGGCAAACCTGGCCCAAATAATCAGCAGGAACTGAGAGACAAACCACGCTGGCCTTACTTTCACAAAACCCTCCCTGACTTCAGTAGGAGTTTTGCCAAAACAAGGTCTGCTGGATTTAGCTCCGTTCTTCATCCTGACAGAACAAGCAGGAATTAAAGGGCCCATCATCAGATTTATAGCACACTGAAAATAAAAATAACAGTAATTATCTAAAATAACGACTTTTATCCAACACAAATCAATGTTCCATTGGACATGTTCTAATTTATAACAAAAATTAAATGTTTGTCAAGATCTTCTCAGCACAAACAATCGAAATACCAAGTCCTGAGCAATGTGGTTTGATTTTTAGTAGACATTTATGAGAGGCTGTTGCACAAATCCAGTGCTGAAGGATTCAGTGTGTTTATAATTTGATTAAAACTGTATTCTTTACCTTGTATTTAAAGGCATTTTTAATATTTATTATTTAAAAATGTATTTTTAACTTTTTTGCCCTTCCATTCTACATAGTAATGAAAAAACTCCATTTTTGCTAATTAGGGTACACACATCCAGCATTTGTTGACTGCCAGGAGCTGGAGTTCTTTTCCTGCAAATGGGTCTACTCAAGCCAATGTCTATTTTCCTGCTTCAGTTCTGTCTCTTATTACACAATAAGATGTCATTTTTAAGCTTCTAAATTTTATTGCAACTGCTCAAGTTCTAAACCCACTCATTTATACAATAAGCACTTAATTAAGTCTACTCTTGAAATAGGATAAAGCCAAATCCTGCACATTTTGCTAATACCAGGAAAATCGCAGTTGTCAGGAATATGGAAAATGGGATCATACCAGTTAGCAAAGACAAATTCCTTTCTCTCTCCCTACTTATTTTTCCTGGAATGGAATAGGAAATATGCTTTGCACTTTGGGAGCAACAACAACAAAACCATAAACACTTGTATCACATACAAATAATGACCAAGTAAGGGAAATAATGAAGGAACTAATCTCCCAACTTCTTTATAAATGTTACAACTGGGTCACACTGAAAAAAACCTAAAAACCATTAAGATTCTCTGCAATTAAAATTCGGGGAGGGGTTAATGCTCGTTTTTTTGAAAGATTACTTTTTTTTAAACAACACTTGAAAGTCTAAGGTTATAAAGTATGAATAATTCAGCAGTTTACTTGGTTTACACTATTGCAGCATTTTCTGGTGAGTAAACCAGTGTTTAGGCATTTCTTTGCAGTTATCACAGAAATTTTAGAGCCATTAGTGAAGAATTACCAAGAGCAAAAAGGGCTGATTAGTCTGGGATTCTAAAAATGGAAACATTTAAAATTAAAATCATATAAAAATGGTACATTTTGCTATTTAAATGATGCAGTGCTCTAAACCAGCTTTCTGTGGACTACAGCATTGAAACCTTGAAGGTTTTTTAAAGTATTTATAAAACATCGTCCCCATCTCCCTCGTTCCATGCTTTGAGCCTGCCGTGTTTTTATAGCGCACTAAAAAGCAAACAGAACTATCAGAACACTGAAAATCACCCACAGACAACCTGTTCCACTCATATTTTACATTCACTTTACATCTTCTGGCCCAAAGGGTTCCTCTCCGTTTTCCCTTCACGTGGGCTCAGGGAGCAGCAAGAGAGCCAGCGAATGTTCCCGGGGCAGTGAGGAAAATCGGGCAGTGACAGCATCATCCTGAGATTAAATCTCCAAAAAACATCTCCCACAGCCCTAACGGGGCTCTCACAGCGGGACAGAGCGTGGCTCACTCTGAGTGGGTTCTTACTGTTGTGTTACTGTTCCTTTTGGGATTTTTATTTACCACGCTGCACTTCAACCATTTGTATGGGAAACGCACCACTTTAAAATCTCATACCATGAAGGTTTTTCTCTGCTTCTTGGTTTAATTGAAGGTTGATCATAAAACATGAAGAGAGGGAAGGAGGGAACTCACATACTGGAAAAAGTACTACAAATATTTTCCTGGGGTCATGAACACAACCTGGTATCACTTCACCCAGTGTTGTGGAAAGAATCAGACAACCTTTTTATTAAATGTCTAAAAGGCGTTTACAATTCAATCCCAAATTAACGTGGCTTTTTCTTTAAAGAAAACATCCCATAATTCTTAATTCTGTTATCAAATTTGTTTTCAACCTTTGAGGGGATTCACTTGCCGGTGACTTGGCAGTGTCAGGCAAATGTTTGACTTTTATTCTGACACTTGTTGAAGAATTTGATTGAAACTATATATGTCAAGATAACACCCAACAAAGTGCCCCTCTTGCGTTTGTTTCGAGATATTTTTGGAAACAACAGAGGCGACCTTGGACAGAGCTGCTTTTCCAATTTAGGAGTTCATTTGGTCGAAGAGAGTAAAATTATACTCTTTAATCCTTCTGTGTACCCACAAACAAGACAGTTCAATTTTATGCTACTGCAGAATTGTTTTACTGTACCCTCTTAGTGGTGTTGAACTGTTTAGGATAAGAATTAGTTCAGGTAATCAACAGTTACCTTCAAATGTACATATAAATAGTCTCTGATGTATCACATGTCCCTTAAAAATATTGTGTAATCCAGAATCTCAGCAGCCCTTTATGTAACACCTTTGCTCCTCTAGAACCAGTGCCAATAAAGAGGCGTTTGCCTTTGTCTTTGCTTAGAAAAATCAGATTTCAAGCCAGAGCTCCCAGAGACTTGATGGAAAGTCTAAATGGGGAGTGGGAAGGGCTGGGATGGGGCTGACACCTGTCCCCTCGAGCACAAAGGGTGTTTGTCAGGCTCCCAGTGGAAAAGCCAAGGTCTGGAGCCAAGTTCTCTCTCCCCCAGATCGGGCAATTGTTCTCTCCTGACTTGGGTTTGCCAGCTGTGCAATCGTCTCCGCAACGTTTTATTGCATCTAATCATTTCGGATGTTTTAAATAGTTTGCACTTAATTTTCCATACAATCAATATATTTTAATTCATTTGTATCACCCTGCTACAGACCTCCTGCACTCAGGGACAAAATGGGATTAGTTTGTGGCGATGATAATGCAGTTTCACTGCTGGGAATAAAAGGAGAATTGACAGAGTAGTGTTCTTGTCATTTATCCTGTACAAGATTTGCTCCCTTCAATATTAATGCTGTCCAGTGTTACCTAATGATCAAATCCAAGGAATAACGTGGAAACTAAATCTCAACATGCCAGTGGGATCTATCTGGGACAAGTGGTATATGCTTGGGAGTATATTGTTTATATTAATTTGATCACACTCCATGTCAATGCACACTTTTATAGCTCTATTACACACTGACTGTGACTGATGGCTCAAGCTCTAACTCCAGAATATCCAGTTCCCTGATTTTATGGCGCTGTCATGCAAAGTATTTGTGGACAGCTTAAGAGAAGCGACTCTGATCCTGTGAATCCGTGTGACTACACTGGCACATCCACAAATCAGGTTAAAATAAACTATTTGGTGTAGCAACTTCCATCACGGAATCTCAAAATAATTGACAAACAACCCCTAGTAAATTCTGTTGGGCATGAACCCAGATCAACAAGTGGCTGCTATTTGTTCTTTTCTGGATGAACAAACCCCACTATGGAACGGAACAGAAGCAAAAACAGGAATCCAGTCCCTGTCTCTGGGCTGTGGTCTCGGGGCATGCACAGGATTCCCAACCTGATCTCTGAGAAACCTCCCGAGTCTGGTCCTGGGCAAGGTTGTTCAGACCTCCAAAGGCTCGTCCTAGCCCGAGGTTTGGATTGTTGGAACACAAAGGAATGAAATCTCAAACGTCACCGAATTTCCCAGCGCACGAGTCAGTGTCCTCACTTGGAGTATCCTCAGCTGACCCTGCCACTGCCTGAAAAGCACTTCAGGAGTGAAATCTCAGTACATTTGTGATGTGATAATTCATTGAAAAGTGTAATGGAAAGGTCAGAACAGACACAAATAAACAAATACGATACAAAGATAAAGCCAGCTCCTGAAGGAGCTTTTAATTATATTGCAACGAGGAATTTCAAACACAAAAAGCATCACAACTCCTTCATGGAGCTAATGGAGTCATCAAAATGAAATGTGAGATTTTTCTCCTACCCTGAGATCTTTTTGTAAAGCCAGAGAGATAAGATCAGGAGAAGCAGTCCTAAACAGAACCCCTGTGTGTGTACATGCGCATGTGTGCACACAAAGGTCGGCTCTCACCTAGGAACTCGGATAAAACATTTTGGGTTTGTTCTTTGTACATTCTAGTTTTTAACAAATGTCTGCTTTGTCCTGTAGCTGAAACATTAATTATATAACCTGGCACTGAAATAACTGGGAATTCTATTTTTTCTTAAACATTAGAGGAAATGAAGCTATTTTTAATATTCTATTATTTGAATATTATTCAATGTTGTCTTCAAAAATTGTAAAGATGCATGAATGTGAAAGAGCCACCAGAGAAAAACTGGCTGGCTTGGAGCATGGTAAGGGATGAGAGAGTTTGGGCTTTGGTTTATTGCCCCAGGCAGCTGGGGACAAAGCTGCTGCTTCTGCTTGTCTGCTCCTCAGAGTGCTGGAATTGGCTGGATTAGCCCTCAAACAGAAGAGCAGCAGATTTATCACTGAGCGCTCAATCTTGCTTTTACATATGAGAACAACTCCAGGGTAACCTCAGTTAATGAATAACCCAGTCAATGGTGAAAGCTCCTATTTAGTCTGATAAATTTGCCCTTAAACAAAAACTTTTGTTGATACAAGCATATACCACAGGGGAGTAAAAACATTTTCCCCATGAGAAAATTCAGTGTCAACAGAAAAAAAAGTAAATTAAATGTTCATATCATTTCATGAAAAAAGGAGAAAAACCATGTTTAAAAAACCACCAAGACTTTATAATGCAAACTTAAAATATTCAAGAGAAAATTTAGATTTTTGGAATAAAAATAAAAAAGAAAGAAAAATACCAAACCCAGGTTCTTTAGTCTATACAAACAACTAAAACCAATTCAAAATGCTTTGATGGAGATGTTCCCCTTACTTACAAGATGTACAGCCTGTTACTGAGTAGTTCATTTAGAATCAGATGAACTCCTCATCACAGGCTCAGCAATGTTTCCAGTTTTATATCCTACAAGGAGAGACGTGAATACTGGTTTTTCATAATAAGGGAATTTTTCTTTGATACAGCAGCTGTGTCAGAGCCAATTTTACCTGCAAACACAAACTGCTGGTGCAGTTTATCTTTCTTTGAAACAATCCATACGGGTACATCCAGTTTTTATACAAAAGCATTCAACAAACAGGGTGGTTTGCGAAGTTGTTGCTTCCTTGATGCAGAAATATTGAATCCCCAAACACAGCATTAGCTAATTAAGTTGGAGGTGATTATTGGCTGGAGGAAAAGCACGAACTAAGTGAGCATGGGTTAAGCCTGCCCTCTTACTGCACACACTGTGGTTGCTCCCGGAATACAATGAGGATGTGGGTTTCCAGGAGATTAAACCCAGCAATAATTCGCACCTGGAATCTAAAAAGAAGCCAAAAAATAATTGGACGGAGCTTCTTAAATTGCAGGGTGCTGCATAGACTGTGTGGAACGCCAGCCAAAGCTTCTTCAAAACCAAAATCCCTCCAGTAAAATGGTAGTGAGAATTCTGCTTCCAGCTGAAGCTGGTACTTGGCACATACGAACACATTGCATGGAATAGTCAGGAAAACCCAAGAGAAGAGGTGGGACTGCCCTGCTCGGAGGCACCTCAGTCTAAACCAGCCTGGAATTATGGTGACAATGGCTTTTTCAGTGGTGCTGGCACAACTCTGTGGGACTGCACGGTCAGGCTTATCACAATCTCTTGGTGAAAGATGATTATTAACTCAGTTTATGGCCACAAAATGACTGTGAGAGCACAACTGAAGGGGTGGAGAGCAGCAGGTGAGGAGCTGCGAGCAACGGACATGGAGAACAAGGGGCTGGAGATTCCTAAACTGCCTTCTCCCTCAAAGAAAACAACTTCTGCAGAGCTGCACCTCTGCCTGAAGTCTCTGTTGTCCTAATGTGCTTCAAGGAGCAGCTAAAGACAGTCTGAAGACAAATTAGAAAAATAACAAAGGTTTTATTACAAAGCTCCCAAGCCAAGGTGAAATCTTCCCTTCATCAAAACCTGCTCCCCTAATGGGATGCTGAGTGGTAATAGAGTTAAACAGCAGAAAACAAGACAGAAATTTTATCACTGAAGAAATGCCTACCAGGCAATCAGTGCTGGAAGGCAGGAAATGAATACTCATAACTTCTGGTTACTCTGGCAGTGGGGTCGTGCTCCTCTCCTATGTGTGAGTCTCAAAAAATGAAATACTGAGATGCAGAATGATCACCTGGGCTTTCAATTTTCCAGGGAATGCTTTTTCCTCCATCAACTCATTGTCCTCCCCTCTGAGAACGTATGCATCTGTTAAACTGGAACATATAGTTCTGGAAATGTGTCGCCTACACTATGGTATAAATCAGACTGAGCCTCTTTCCTGATGTAATGTCTTGGACAGATCCCTCCTGATTTCCTCCACGGGATTTTGGAACAAACAAAGGGAGATCGCACTGCCCTAACCAGTGCACCCCATCATTTACACTGAGCCTTGCTCGTGGCAAGGCAGGACTTCATGACTTTTATTTAGTGCCACAATAACTCCCAGACACGCTGTACATGTTCTGTATATTGATAGATAATATGAGGTGAACTATTAGAACAGGGAGATTTTAAAAATGCTATGCAAGAGACTGTGGAAAACACCAAAATACTGCAATCCAGTTGTGGGTTATTATGTAGTTCAAGTAGACAATATTTTTCAGTCTCTTAAGCAATGAAAATTTAAAATATGTAATAAACCCTACATCACCATGTGTCTTGTTTATGGTCAGTTATGAGGATTGCACACTGTGCCAGTCTGGTTTGAGTTCTGCCTTTGCAGAATTAAGAGAGAGAAGTTGCAAAGGAAACATTCCTAACAGTATTTTTCTGAGTAAATGCTTTCATCCTGAGCTTTATTAAAAACACACATAACTAATGCAAATGTAATAATAACTTGCGTAACTCCCAGAAGTTCATGCAATATCGTTAAGATATGCATAAAAATACCATATAAAATCAAGATGTCTGCTTATAGGAATTGTTAGACTCTCCTCAAGCTGAATAGGATGACAATTTTTAGGGGAATAATTCACTCCTGCTCTAAGTATAACCCCTGTGAACTGAATGAACTGTCCTCTTTTGAGTCAAATCAAATCACACCTACCTGGGAAAAACGAGTCCGACCCAAATAATCCATAATTAGATCCTCAGCTGCCAACACTATCAATCTCCTGTGGTCTGGGATGGCCTGAGCTGCCCTCGTTCTCCAGCTGCATTTCAGGGAACAGGATTCATTCCTGCAAGAAAAAAGACATTTTTAAGGCACATGGAGTATTAAAACAATGTTGTTGGACATTCATTGTCTTGGAAGTATCTTCATTTGTTGCCATTAACATATAATCAGAAACCAGATGATGACCTTGCCAAGCAGAACAGCAATTATGTTATTGCTTATGCAATTGGGGGCTGCTTGCTGCCTTTTATTATGCCTTGCAGGAAAATTCAGACGCTGTTCAAACAGATTTAAATTCTTAATATCAGGTTCAATCTGCCAAAATCACTACCCAAGAATTCAGCTGCAGACACTCTTTACACAAATCCATTTTTAGAAAGCCAAAAAACTGGATCAATACTGAAGTTATAAAATAATGAATTTCCCTATTATTATCATGTATTGGGTGTTTAATATCTGTTACCTTTGAAGAACATGATATTCTTGAGATAATTCAAATTGATACTCTGTTTCTAGCACTACTTTTTCAGTGGTCATGACATAAATATAGTGGTTACATGTGGCTTTGAAATTCCACAATGATATCACTTAAAATAAAAATATATATTTCAATTTTAGTAGCTTATGATGTAATTAAATGAAAAATGTTGCATGCAAAGATTTTAATTTTATTTAGAATCCCTTACTCACAGCACAGCTATTATGACTATTAAATCTGTTCGAAAAGAAAATCTTATTGGTATCAGGTACAAATAAAACTCATTGCTTTCCAAAACCATCTGGATTAAATCCTTTCAAGCACTAACATACTGAGGCACACAGAATCCTTCAGAAGGATCAGAATACCCTCACACAAACTGCAGGGATTTTTTCCTCATTTCTATGGCATATGTTGTATCAGAAATCACAGTTAAAAGAAATTTCATGCTCAAAATGGAAATCTTTTCTCACATGTAACTCAGCCAAAAATTCCTGTGATGGCAGAATTAAATTTGGGGTTGTTCTCGAATGGTAAGAAAGCTACAATATGGAACAATTACCTTTTTTTTTAAAAAATTCCTAACTACAAAAATTGTTACTTTCTCTGCACATTTATAATCATCTTAAAGACTCATCAGTAGCTGTCAAAGAAGTCCATTGTCTCTGCCCAGAATTTCTTTTGAATTTTTTAGAGGAATTTGCATATGTGCTGATCTAGAAGAAATAATTAATCCCTTTTTTATGTAAAATGCAATGAGTGCAGCAGATGGGAAGTGATATTCACTTACAAACACATGTAAGCAGCATCTTAACCTCAGCTGAGATTCTTTTTCCCACGACACAGAAAGGTGGACTGCTACCTGGGGGCCACAACAAGCACATAAATAAAATTCCAGACTGGTCAGACTGAAGAGAGTCAAATTTTGGTGATTTCAGTGTCTATCTTCTGCCAATGTTTTTATTTTCTTGCTCTAAAAATACCCCTAGAGGAAAAAATCTCACTGCATGTAACTCTTTTCTGTTGAGTCATTTGGTTTGTTTATGAATCCTATGTAGAGGTGCAGTTTTACAAAACGCCTCCTGCATGCAGAATAACTCCCCTCTGGACAGACTCTCTACCTGAGCATCAGAGAAACAAATAAACCTGTAGCTGAGGACGTCTCAAGGACAAGGAAAACGACTGTTGAGAGGAGAATTATCTGATTTGGTTTGTGTTTATTTTTACTTATCTCGAGCAATCTGCTCTCCAACAGAAGATGCTTATTTGCAGAGGAGAAGGCTGTCTCCTTCTTGGACTGGTGCCCAACTGGAGCAACGGTGCCACTAAGGACAAGAAGTACATCTAGAGCATGTATTAACTCATGGAATAGGTGACCAGTGTCAGAGAAGCAATAGTTTGTGTCATATATGTTAACCAGTTCAGGATAAATTATTTATTTCTTCCCATTATGCTTTTTACCCACTAGGCTAAGTCTGCCTTCCACTCTGGAGGTGCATATTCCTGAGTAAAAAATGCTACATGTGAAATTTTAGAATTAATTATTCCCGAAGAACTTGTGTAGAGAAGCTCTAGGGTACAGCTCTGTTAATTTATTTTACACATGCTTGCTGCCAAGTTAGGGGGTTTTACAATTTCACAAGAAGTCTTCCTTTGAGGAACTGCTTGATATAAAAATTAGAAAAACTTCTTCAGTCTTGGTGTCCTGTAGTGAAGGAATAACTCCAGGCAACAGGCTGAAGGAAACCTGACTATAGCAGACCGGTGGGTGCACAGGTTAAGAAGCAGAAAAGACCCGTTAATTGTTTGCTGCAATTGACTCACTAAGAAAAAATGCAAAAGGAAAAAATTAAGGTCCAACCCTTCCATCTGCTTAAGGCTCAACCCTTATTTTTAGTTTATTTCTCGCGCAGTCACTTTGTCTTGCAAACTCTTTCATGCGAAGCATTAACTAAGGCCGAGTTACTGGTGTGCCAGTGATGGTATCCAGTAGTTACTGAATATAAACCCGAGTGTTTGTGTGCTCAGAGTCTTTGCCTCAGTAATATCTTTAAATATAATAGTCTCTGCCTGTTGGCTTGTTTTCTCATCAGGAGGGTGACAGAACATTTTGTGTTCTCTTATCTTCAATAGCAATGAAACAGGAGGAGCTCCACAATGCGAAACCAAATCTACTGCTATTAATACAACATCCCAGCCACAGAGAAGAGATTTGTTTATTTACCAAAGCTAGAGATGCCTCTCTCTGACCTTTCCAGAGCTCGTGTGCTTTAGCTGGGAATAGATTCCTCAGAACTGGGTGCTCTTTTAAAAATATACAGTAAAAAACATACACACAACACCCCCGAAACAGAGCCCAGGCTGCAGCCCAAACTGCATGAAGTGACACACAGCTTTGGGTAGTCAGAAGAAGTCTAACTAGGGCACATATTCAGTTGTGATTCCTTTGCTGGAGCTCAGAGATCAGTCAGCTCTCCAAAGCCCACTCGCCTTCCTCGCTGCCACTCAGCGACACGTTCCGCTGACTATAACCATACATGGGCCCATTTTCTGGCTCAGGCCTAACAGCTCCCTGCAGCCCAAGAAACCTGCCAGGATGGATCTTCTCCTTCTCTGCATAATTAAAAAGTGCTTCAGACTGGAAGGTACTTGGTTTTAAAAAAACCCCAAACTAATCAGAGATTCTTTTTCTGTTCTGGAATTCACCCTGCTTTACCTGGGCTTTCAACCAGTGAGAATCATTACATATAAGCATCTTTTAACTATATTTTTCACAGTTGGTTGTATTTAGTGACATTCCCCATACAACTTAAAATAGAATCTGCAAGGGTTAAATCTTGCATTAGCATTAGGGATTCAACCTGATTTAACCTCACAGACTCAGGAGTTTTTTGTTAAGCTGGTGCATCTCTGGTATAGCAAGAGCTGGAGTTCTCCACATCTTCCTGCGGTGATCCTGGCTGGACACTGTGAAGTTCCCCAGCTCTCTGCTCCTCAGAAGCAGCTGCCCTGCCCACAGTTGGCAAAAAGGAGTGTGGGTTGGTTCCTCAGCCACCCGGTTCTCCAGCTCAGCACATTAATTCAGCTTACCACTGATTTTGGTGCCTGCTCCATGACTGGTATTTTAGTCTAAGCAGACTAATAATGACTTACAGGAGCAGATCTGGGAGTAGGAACAGGAAACCAGGGAAGGGACTGGCCCTACATGTCCTGATTCAAAAGTAATAATCATTAAAGAATATATAAAAGGGAAACAACAGTTATGCCATCTCCTCCTCCAACAGAGTTACGATAGAAGGCAGCACCCAGGCCTGTGGTTCGGCAAAGTCAATCACCTGTACAATTCGAAATAAAAGGCAAGAGTCCAAACGATAGAGTCTCTTCTCTATAACCATGGCAAAATTATCTATAAATAAAACCTTCCAAATATTATTCTCAACCATACAGCAGTTTGGAAGGCCAAAAAACTGTCTTTCATTACTCTAGAAACTACTTCACACTTCTGAAGGAACTGGTTTAGGAGTGATGCATCCCCTCATGCTCTGACCAACTTCACACTTCATTTTTTATCCAAATCTAAGTAACAGGCTTTGGGGACCTTGTCTGTATTCCTTCCTACTCAAGTCTGTTCCCATCTGCCTGATCCCCTCTGCGACTTTATAATACTTCTTTTGTGTCACCACAACTCCTGCTGCCTCCCAGTCAAACTTCCCACACCGATCTCTCAAACTGCACTCCTTGCTTTAGCATCTTCAGTGTTTGGATCTGCAAGGGCTTGTTTGTGTGCACAAAATTTACTATGACCACTTTTACAATTCAGGTTCAGGCAGAGAACTCTGTACACACAGCAAAGCTCTGTCTCCACGGAAAATTGTCAAAAAGCTCCTGATCCCAGGAATTAGGGGAAAGTTCTGTGAGGAACCTGTGGAAAGGGGTCCCTCACCCTGCCTGATTCACAGCTGGGGTTTCTCCCTGGCAGTTGAGACCGGTGATGTGACAGGTTAGTCAAGAGTGGGAGCAGATTCCTGTGGGGCTTCACCAGCCAAATTCCTATCTAGCAAAAGGTTGCTACAGAAACTCTGAGCTGCCTGAGATACAGAAATTATTGTAATGGCTGCTGAAATGCCTCCCCACTGCTCCGAGACAGAATAAAGAAAATCCTTCCCTTTGATACAGAACCATTGCCCACTGCCACACTTCATATCAGCTCTACACAAGCACCAGGCTTCCTGAACTTGCCCAGGAACTGATGGCCACTTTTTCCCTTTCCTCATTTACATGCAATGCAAACATAGAAATAATAAACCTAAACATCACACAACAAGGACTACAGTTCCAACACCTTTTTTTCCCATGGAGACCGTAAGAGAAAAAACAAATCATATGGCAGAAGTTAATATACTGCTGAGTGGGCTGAACAGAATTTAGAAACCTGTACAAAGCCAAAATACGCATTTTCCAGAGTAGAGTTTGTGGTTTTCAAAAGCCACATAGACAGAAAAACCCATAAACAAACCAAACCAGGACAAAACCCCTCAGAGCTTCTCAATGACTCAATGTCAGCAGGTTTTTGGCTGCCCCCAGCCTGTGCTTGTTTTCCTCTGGCATCTGTCCCGCTCACAGGTCGTTCAGTCCACTGGACTATGTAATAAATACCAGACAGAGATGATGCTTTAGACAGAACAGGAACACTTGTGACTGAAACAGGTCCTGAATCGAGAATGGGGTGGCCTGAGGACAATGGAGCCGTAGAAGCAGCGAGTGGTGTACACTGCAAGTGGGAAATTTGCACAAAACTTCTCCCATTTCCCTCCTTTTCACTTTTCAGCAGCCCAGTTTGGTCTAGAAGCCAAAAATGAAAACAGCAGAATCACTGATCTGAAGCAGTACCTGTGCATACCTGAAATAACTGGATGACATTTTAAATTATTTCTTTAAAAACAGGAGTCACAACTTTTGCACAGATGCTCAGTTTAAACATGAGCATTGTATCTTGGCCACAACAAAAAAGACCAAATTTCTCTGGGTATAAATCCAGTCAAATCTATGCAGTTACCTCCTGGCTGAATTTGGGCCAACATGCCTAAAAAACCCTTCGGGATTGTTCAGTTCCAAACATGACACTAATCTAATCTCCTGCAGTTGTTCAATGCTGTGATATTTGGTGTCAGCATACAGCATCTGAGACTTTTTGACACAAGCTTGAAGTTATTAATAGAGTATTTCATTGCTTTTTTACCTTTCACCACGTCTGTGAGCTTTTGGATTAACACTGAAAAGCTTCAGAACAAACCCTGCTTTCAGTATGACAAAATATCTTGCTCAAGTCAGAGAAAATTTTTCTTTTTACTTCTCTCAGTTTGGTGTCTACTGTGAAGATGATTTTTAGAGATCAAGAAAAGCATATAATGTTTAAAACAAAACATTTGTTAACTAAGGATTTCCTGGATATTTCTGCTTTCTTATTTATATTACGTCCTGGACCTTGTGAAATCACTGTTTAACTTTCAGTATTATTTATGGAAGCAAGCCTGTTGCTGTTTCCAGATCTCACAGAGAACTTTCAGTTTGCAGTTTCAGTACCAGGTGCATGGTCCTGGCTTAAATTAATCAACTAAAAAAGCAACATAAAATAAGTATTTAACCCTCTCACACCCTGGCTGAGTCTTCACAGGTAGGATGTTTTTCTACCTCTAAGCTCTCTCATTGGAGTCAGGCTCCTGAGTCCTCAACCCTCCCCTTCTATGACAATTTGGAATTTGGGACTGCACAACCTTTTCAGTGCAGCAGAGCTAAATACTCTGTAGTGCACAGAGATTTGAAATATTTCCCCCTTGGTTACAGATCTAAAATGCCTAAGCATGGAAAGAGATTCTAAGAAATGAACAAATTTTATGAGGCTTTCCATGCTGCCACTATTGAGCGAAACCCTTCAATCCGCAGCAGAAAGAGGCAGACAAGGCACAATGATTCAGTGCACTGGATGTGTGATAAATCATTATCAACTTCTGTGCTGTCAGTGTGACTGCTCTGACTGAACAGCCACGAGGAAAATATCAGCTTCAAGTGGGGCCCTCCTCAGCACATGGACCTGGATTTGCAGGCTGTAGCATTATATGCTGTCACTCACGGCTGCAGAAACCAGTGCAAAGTGCTTTTAAAATGTGAGCAAATCAGAAATCAACGTTTTACATTCATTTGCACAGGCAGAAGTGACCGTGCATATGGGAAATTCACACGGCTGCTCCCAGCAAGGCTGGTAATGGATGTACAATATGGAGTACCATGAAAAGGATGAGAGAAAGCAGCAATAAGTAACTAATTTAAAACCCTGCTCAGGGGCTGCCTTACCTTCCAGTCCTCTTGCTGACACCTGTAGCTTTGTGTCACATGGCAGAATTGAACAGGATCATTGCTCACGCTTCAACACCACACCAGAATCAGGTAAATCTGCTCAGGAGGCTCCTGGGATGACACATCACAGTCTGATGATGGTAGAAGGATGGAATATTGTTGTTTTCCAGTGTTGCTGTTTTTCTTCTAAACATGGGGAAAGGCGTCCCTAAGTCTTTATTTAAAAGAGAAAATATGAAGACATCAAACTCAAGCATGCAGTGAAATCAGAAAATTTCAGTGTTAGAAAAAGAAGCCAGGAATCATGTAATTAAAGATTCCTTTAGGGCATATGCATGGAAAAGCAACCTTTATTCTGGCATTTTCTAACTTCTGTGTACTTGCCAATTATGCATATTTTGGCAAAGATTTTGTATCTGTAAAATGTATATATTATATAAAGAACTCTGATATATTTTTGCCTCATAAATACAGTTTCCTGTTTCCATGCTAGAATCTACAGCATTAACATATCCACATGCCAGTTGCTGGATTTATTCTTGATAATCCAAAGGCTCAGACTGGACATGCCCAGCCTCTCCAAATTTCAGTCTTATCTAGCATTTTTTCTAAGTCACCCAGTTAAATTATCTCAATGTCCTGGTAAAGTGATTCTCTCGTCCAGGCGCTCTGGAGAGCTCCAATTTTTTTTTTCTCCTACATCTGACACACAATTATGAGTTCAAGTGCTAAGACTGATGAACAGAATTTTTCTTCTTTTTCAGTGATTTAATTTTTGAGAATGTGTAATGTTGTACCAAGAATTTCTAAATAAAAGTAGTTTTAAAAACACTGTGTTAGCAAGAGTGTGGCAAATTTATTTCAGTGGGCAACAAGCCACATAAAGAAAAAGCAACATAGTGAATCTGAAAATAATCTTCCTGTAGAATTAGAGAAGTGGAAGAAAGGCTGGAGAAGGAGAGACACACTAATTCATCTTCTTGCAAATCATATAAGAACGTGACATATTCATTTGTACTTGAACAGATTATTTCATTCTCCAGGGAAAAAAAAGTTTTCTATAAATTTTTTCCCATAAATTAAATAAATGAGCTAACAAATTATAAAAGAAAAAAGAACATATTTAACTTTTATTGCACTCAAATTCTGAATTATACACATGGTTCATTTTCATTCATGTCCTCTTTCTGTAATATAAATGTTCTGCAAAAGCAGAAAAACTGCTCTTTGCTGCTCCCTTCAAGTGGAAGTTTCTCTGCGTATTATGCAAACATTTTGGTCCCATTTAATTCAGTGAAAACTGAGGCACACAGAGGCAGGCACTGAGGTCTGTGTTTGACCCAGGAGCCAAGCACAGAGCCTTCAGTATTCCATCTGCACACCCATTCCATTGCCTTCTTCCCTCTTTCCTGCCTAGGTACACTTTCAGGAACAAAAAAGGCAGGCACAGCACAAAGCATCCTCTGACAGCCTCAGAACTGATGTGCCCACTGAAAACTCTCCAGACACCAAGAACACGAACCACGTTTGGATCAGGAAATCCTGACTGCCTCCAGTGAGGGGTTAATGAAAGATAATTGCGTACATTTGCTGTTTGTTGCTCAAATATCACTTCCTTATGACAATATGCAGTACTTAATCTGCAAAGGTCAATGGATTGCTCTTTAGCTCCTTTCAAATGCCTGTGCAATGAACTTTGTCATTTTTAATACACATTTCTCAGCAAAGAACTGGTGGTACAGGTTTGAGGCTTAAAATGCCTCCTCAGCTGCAAACACCTTTCATTGCACTGGATTTCTAACACTCCCCACACAGCTTTAGAATTGTCAGGCCTAAGCAGAGACTCCCCTGTAATCTCACTCTCAATTTGCACAGAACCTTGCACAAGATAAACAGTAAGTACAATTATTAATTTCTTTTTAATCCTTTTGCAATATAAATGATCAGTCAAAGCACTGAATGTGCAGCACAAGTGCAAAGAGGTGTAGGAAAACTGAGATCTGTTATCACCTGCGGTGTGGCCGTGGTTAACAGCAGTTTGGAGGAGCAACTTACTCTGCATTAGAGAACATAAAAAAAGAGGTGGAAATATTGCAGGTCAACAGCTTGTCCAAATTGCATAAATGCCCAGAGAATGGTATGAATGAGCACAGCCCTCATCCTGGGAGCTAAACCACGCAGCTGCTGCCCCCCTTTCCCCCATGTGGCGCTCCACCGGAACCAGGCAGGGTGGTGTGGATACCCAGAGCCCCAGGTTCGGGATATATTGAGCCTGTGTGGATGGTTGGAATAGCACTAGAAATCTCCACACAGCACCAGGACAGTGGGGTTTAACTTAGCAGGTAGTGGAATGCACAAGCACAGCACAGAGACAAGACTGGGGAATTAGGCTGCTGGCGAGTAGCAGCTGAAAGCTGATTGAATACAACAGATTGGGCTTTCGGACTGGACAGATAGGCAGCAGCTATTTAAATGGAGTATTAACAGTTTTCCTCTTAATTATTTCCAAACCTTCCAGCTAACACAAAATCAGTACAACATGTATTTTGGCCTCAATTAATTATTTGTTGTTTCTGAGTGAATCCAGTTGGAAGAAAGATGAGTGGTTTGTCAAGAATTTCTGCCTCTTTAAAATCATTCTCTGAAGTGCTTGGCTTACTTCTGCAAGCAGCTGTCATGTAAGTAACTGAATCTATACCTCACGAAAATGGTCACTTTCTCCATTTCAAGTGGAATTTCTTTCTGAAATGACACTGCCCTGCAAGCCAACAAATGGTCACTGCTCAGCCCAGTGGCAGGTGGAAGGCTATGAAACTCCAGAGCTAAATGTGGAAACTCTACGCCTTCAGAAAAGGGAGATTCCTGTCTTGCCTATCTTGCATCTTGCTTTTTGGTCTGGGAGGAGCTGACATTGAGGCATTTCTACGTCTGGTACAGCTTTTTCTACAATTTTCTGAAAGTATTTATTAAGAAATTTTATCTCAGATGCTTGCATAGTTAGTCGTGTGAAAGCCACAACAGCTGGTTTACACCTCAAAGGATAAACAATTACTAATAAAAATGTCAAACCTCTCCCAAACATCTCTGAAATAAGAGAATGATCTTTCAAATCTTTCAAAATAGGTTGGAACAGACTGCTTTAATGCAGCTATTTCCAGAAGAGCTTTGTTTTCATATCTGTACTTTCTATGCATCCTCCTTGACACACATTCTGTATAAAATACCAGAGACTTCTCATCAATACTAATCCAAATGGATCCAGAAACACAATAGCACCTGTGACAGATGGGACAGACAGAATGTCCTACATGACTTTTATTCAGCTTGAGAGGACAGACATACAAAGATTACGGCAGTACAAAGTAAAAAAGTTCATGAAGCCAACACACAGCCCAGCGTACCGAGCGCTGACTGGCACAAAGCCAGCCCATCCCAAAATCTGACACATATTTTTACTGCCATGGTGAATTTATAGCCTGAGATTTTTATATCCTCTTCATAAAAAAAAGAAACAACAAAAACCAAAACCACCAACCCAAACCCCCCTTCAATTTCTGCTTTTTACTTCGTTGCACTTAGGAGGAGAATGTCCTCTCATTGAACTGAAGTGAGAATGAATTTAACTGAGCCTCTTTCCTAATCAGAATAATTGAATTGATTCTTCTTTGAGCCAAAACAGCAAAAAAATAAACTACTCGTACTGCTTTGGTGTATAATGGCTTTCAGGTCTCTTGTTTGGATGATTCAGAAGGAATCAAAATGTACAGAAAGGGTAACAAAACCCAGTCTTGTGTAAGCCAGGATCAAACAAAAGGATTAACTGGCAAGTCATGGTTTCCAGTGGCAACCACAGTTTTTCAAGCAAAAATTGTTACTGGATAGAAGATTAGGGATTTAATTAAAAAAATTGGACATCACATTTAGTAAGAGTTGAGATGAACTGCATCCATCCCCTGCCACAGGGAAAGATCTCTTTCCCATCAGCCAAGATGTCTGTACAGAAAGAAACACAGAAGCCACAGAAGTTGTTCATGGCTCTAGCAAATCACATTGAGTACAAAATGCCTATAAAATGCCCCCAATTCCAGTATTTTGAGACCTTAACAGGTATCACAAACCCACCCAAAAATTGTCCCAGCATATCAGAATACTGAATGCTCCAAGTTTTCTTAGGGATGATGAGCACCCCCAGGCTTTGAAGGAATACCTGCCAGATTCCCACGGCTCAGTGATTGGACTTTTTTTTTTTTAAGTGGTGCTTGCCCTTAAAGGTCAGTTTAATCAGCGGAGATCTCCCAGCTTTGCAGTGCAGCAGGGAGTTCTGCACAGCAAATATGAATTAGCAAATCCACTTATCCCTTCTTACAGTTGTCATAAATAGGTGCCACATGAATACAGGCCAAGAACAATTCATGTCTTTACCATTCTCAATGAGATTTTCATTCGTCTTTCATCTTAGTTTTTTTCTGTGACATTTGAAATGAGCAGACTCTTGTATCTGCAAGGTAATCAAGTTCACATTTGGGAATGGTACATGAACTCAACATACTGCCCCGAGGCTCAGGCCTGAAGGAATTTCAACTGTGCAGAGATGGAATATGCAAAGACAGGAATAGGAGGTGGCTTAACCCAGCAGGCAGCTAAACACCACACAGCCCCTCACTCACACCACTCTACAGCAGCTACTGGGAGGAAAATTAACTCTATCCCAGGCAAAACCAAGACAGAGGAACACGGTGCCATTGCTAACTGTGAGAAGCAAAGGGCATTTTTGGATTGGAGAGGCAGAGGTGCGGGTAAAATGCTGTGATTTGGAACAACAGTGCCTCTCCCTCCCTTTGCACAGGTCTAAAGAGCTCCACAAGTGTTGTTCCAGTCCAGGGCTGCCACAAACTCTCCAGGTGAAGGCAGCACCAACCAGGAGTGGAGCAGCAACAATGCTTGTTGTGTTCCTTCAGCGCTGCAAAATTTCTGGCTGCCACACCGAAATTATTCCTGGAGTAGCCGGTGCTCCTCCTCCCACTCCTGCGTGGCTGATTGAAGCTACAACCACAACGTGGCCCTAACTTTGCAGCAAATCTCAAAAGAACAGTAAACAGTTCACAGCAATCCTGGCACACAGAGCAGGCGTCAGCAAGAATTGTCTTTTAGCAGTTGTTATCCACAAGAGATAGAATACATTTTCCAGTTAGGAATTCTGGATAAAATAGGAACCCTAGATAGGCAGTTTGTACTGTACCTTCCATTTCAGCTATGGATGTGAAACAGATTATGGAATCTGCAGTCAGAATAAGGCAGAACAACATCTGATAATGCTTTTGCTTTCTGTTTCAATCCAAGCTTCTTTTCACTATTCCATTGAAGGCAGCATTACACAAATGTGTCCAAAAAGCACAGTGTGGTACTGTATGTTTCTCACATTTCCAGCAAGAAAATTATTTAATTTTTAATTTTATTTAAACATCCTCTCATATCTCATATTTACCTTTGTCTGCCTATCACTATATTGTAACTGACTTTTGTTACTAAATGCCTTTAGTAGGGCAGAGAGACAAAGTGCTTACCCACATGTGCCAGTGTTAGAATTAGAACTGTATTTCTTAAAATTCTAACCCGTTGTTGGTTAACAAAAAAGTCAGAATCTTCATCTACTATGCACTTGGATTTTAAACATTATTTCACCCAGTTCAAAGATCCTGTATTATGTCTCCAGCTGGCTTTTTCTTAGAGCTATACAGCTGGAGCACAAAAGTGTTCTGAAATGTCCCAACTGAATTTCAAATGAATATCAGAAATAGGCAAGGATATACATGATACATGTGGAATATGTGTCTAGGGAAATCACAGAAGATCTAGTTTCCACTAGTTGGTTATACATAAATTATTTAGGCAGTAAGCCTGTTGATTAGCTGGAGGCAAAGATATCTATTTTAGGTGTACTTATGGTCAGGATTAACTCATGAAACTTGGATGGCATCGCCCATAAAACAGCTAAAATCATTTGAGCAACCTCATTCAAAAATTAGATAGTCTCTTTTTTATCCGTTTTAAAAATCTGTAAATTAATTTTCCTTAACAAATAGGACATGATTTTTGAAAATCATGTGATAAACGTCTTACAAAACCACACTAGAAACTATTTAGGGTGACAGGAGAAGAAAGAGGACTGGGAGCCAGGAGACCATTTCTATTTCTGGTTCTGCCATAGACTGAGTGACTGTGACTTTGAACCTCAGCTCCCGTTTTTGTGAAATGGGGATGACAATCCTGCTCTCTCAGGGATATTCTATAACATAATTTTCATTTTCATGAAGGTTCATTAAATGCTCCAGACCCTTGATTAGAAGTTGCTACTGCAAATAATTAATCAAGTAACAGTAACCACAGTATCAGCACTACTATTATTATTGTTAATAATAATAATAATGTTTGTTAATGTTATTAATATCAAATTATAAACTCACTAGCATTGTTCTCACAAAAAACCCAACCTGCACAGAGCAGGAAAATCATTGTAGCTCACTTCTAGGAACAAGAATGCTGCTGGCAGAATTTCAACATGGGAGTAAAAGAGAATTCTTTAAGTTCTCCATCTCAGCAATTGTAGGTGGTAAAAAAGAATATCTTTTCAATAATGCTGTGTGACATGGGAGCAGAAGCAGCTTTAAGAGCTTAACAGTATTTTTAAAATATGACTCAGGGGAGGTTTTCTTTTTCTAACAGAACTGGGGGGGAAAAAACCACCCAGGAGTTAAACAATCTTTTAGAAACCTGAAACCTTGAAATAGAACAAGAATTGTAGGTCAGGATAATTTGAGTTCACATGCAACACCATTGACATATAATAAATCTATGCATAAAAAGGCAGAAAAAACGAGATGTCTTATACTGGAAGCATTGAGTTCTGACAGATAAACTGTAAAGAATTTCTGTTTCATGAATGACCAAAACCTACCACAGGTAATTTGGGAGGTTAAACCCCTTCGAAAATCTGTCATTTCTGTGAAATACCTAGATAGATTGTACTAAGTGGTAGAAATGAGGTGAGGAAATGGAAGCATAGGAGATCAATATAACATTTATTCCACTGAAGAAAAACGTGTTCTGGTTTGGTTAGAGCTGCATTAATAGAAAACGGAGGCAGTCCAGCAGTTTCTTTTTTCCTCCTGAACAGCCCATGTTGGGAAGCATCTGTGAAGACCTTAAGAAACGTAAGGGAAGGTGACAGACACACTGTAATCGCACCCACTAATGTTACCACCAAAATATTGCCTTTTAAAAAACAAAACCCATGTGGATTGTGGGTTACACAGATTTCTGAGGGCTCAGACTGGAAGACTTTAACTGGTAAACCAAAAAGAGCTTTAGGTTTCAATCCCTCATTTTGTCTTATTTCATGACAGAAAAAAATCACCTCAAAAGCATTTTATATTAAATAGAATTTTGGAAATTTTATTTAATATACCCCACAACCAACAGAAGAGCTTGTTTGATGGCATACAACAATTTTATCAGTGTCTGAAAACTGAAGTGTCTTACTTCACTGTATTACTAATAACTACTATGAGTTTGGAGGAAATTCTCCACAAGAAACACACAGACTTCAGCTTGTGTCATATCACGAAGTGTCACACGTCTAAGAAAAGTGGTAGTCACGTGCCACTAGTCCCAAACAATGCCTGAAAATGGAGTCATCTCCATGAGTAAGAAGAGCTGTTCAATCTTACAATATTGCTACTCACCTATATGGAGTGCACCTGCATGCCTTTCTTTCAGTCTTGAAAAGTCAGAGTGAGTGTGACTTTTCCTCGTGATTCAGCAAATACATGGAACGACAGAAGCCCGGGGCGTGGTGGAACTGTTCGTGGTACTGTGCAATAACTGTGAAAAAGAAGAAATATTTCTTGTTGTACAAACACCTTGACTACTGCTGCTGATAGGGTCAAGAGATTAAAAAATGAAAGAAGAAGTTTTAAAAACAAGTAATTCAGATGATTCACTTAAACCAGAGTCTTACTGTACAAAGGCTGAATAACTTCTTTGCTCAGAAGTGGTGGCCCATGACCACTGCTAGAGTAATTCAACTTTCTATTGCACTATTAAGTGCACTCTCTGAAGCACTGTTAAGTTCTACAGGTAAGTATTATACAACATGATCACAGCTATGAACCCCCATCAGTGTGTTACACATACAAAACACCAGAATTCTCTAACACCTTACAAACAACAAACTACCATTTTATAAGCATCCTGCTTGGCCACGCAGCCCCCTACAAGCTTGGTAGGGTCCCCAGCCCCATCTAGAGACAGCAAAACTGAGATCCAGAAGCCCACAAGGAATATTTACACAAGAAATAAATGGCAGCAAGCTGCCAAATTAATCAGAATTAGACCTTAATTAGATGGAAAAATCAGGTCAGGATGAGATAAGAATTCAAATCACGTGGGCACCAACCAGTGCTTTATTTCTAAAGTTGCTGTGCATTTTTTAAAATAACAGTCCAGCTGATTTCTTTTCCAGGGAACAGACTCACCATCAAAATAAAGAGAAATTATTTTTTCAGCTATGGATGATGGACCTTGGTTCTGATATAATGTTTCTCTCTCCCATACTCCTAGATCTCCTACTGACACCAGCACGGGATGCACAGAAAGATTTTTCCAAGCAGGGAAATTGAGACTATTGTGGCAAATAGTCTAATGGAGTCTTTAGAGATGAACCAATGACTATGAATAGGATATAAAAATAAGATAAGAAATCTACTAAGCCAAACTGTGATCTCTCATGGTTACTGTCACTGAGATCAGACTCTGTCTCACTGCCTCTTTTACACTTCCAAGGCAGCAAGGAGCTGCTTTGTGCAGGAACAGAGATCCAGTTCTAGAAACCTCCCAGCAGCAACACAGTCCTTTGTGTTCACAGTCCCTCAGTCTCAGTGGAAGTCAAATTCTACCTGCTGCACACACAAGGAACACACATTGCCTTGGAATAAAAATTATTCTGAATATACTCAGATTATCTTAATTATCAACATTCAAACTCATATTTTATCATTGATTTCTCTGCTGGGTTTGTGCAACTGTTTCATCTCAGTATTTTTTGCATTTTGCTGTTTAAGCTATAAGCTTCTTAAAGGGGGAGAGAGGAAAAAAAACCCCTTGACATAATACCATGAATTCAAAGAGCAAGCTGACTGGAAAAAATAGTTACTATATTTAAACTGCATTATCCTATGACAGAACTGCAGATTTAAAACCTTTCCACTTTGATACAGCACTTTTGCAGCATTTTAATATGCCTTAGTAGATTTCAACTGGCTGAAACATTTTAATAACTGTAATTTCAGAGGAATAAAATAGTACTGTGGGAGGAAGAAACAATGCCCCCATTTGTCACTCACCAAGACTTGTATTTGAAATCAGCTGGGGTGATGAGAGCAATGAGTTTGGTGGTCTCAACATAAACCCTATTAGGCAATTAGCCAGTCTGCAAAAATCATGACATAATTTGGCACAATTAAGCAGAATATTCTCACTTTGTCTCTGCTCACTGAAAGAGATCCTATTGCAGGTCAGCATTCATGTGTATTGGCTCAACAACTGGCTTTTTATGTTGTGCTCCTCCATGCTGAGTTTAGCTCCATGCAAAACTATTAATCTTGTTTGAAAATTGAGATACGAAACATGTGTTTATGAGAGACAATTCACATTATGACCAGTAACTCTGCTGTGAATCTGCTTTGCAGCAGTGGGGATGACTTAATGTTATTGCAATTTGAAGGAAAGCATCCTGCAGTGCTCTCTCAGGCCAAATTCCCATTTACTTCAATTAGTAAGCATTACAGGAACTGTTTTAATGCTGCTGCCTGATGTGTTGGCTGCTTCTTCTTAATATATTACAGTGAAGAAAGATAGCAGGCCAAATGTACAAATACATACTTCCATTACGTGAATGAAATTTCAACAAGGCCAAAACTGCCCCATTTTGTTGTGTTTTTTTCCCAGGTACCACTCTAAGGGGTTCCACTCTAATAACAAACTGCAACTTTGCAGCAGCAAAATGGATTGATTTCCTTCATTAAAAATGGAGGATGTAAAGCTCTCTGCACCTGCTGGAAGCATGAATTGCCTGGAATCTTTCATGGGCTCTTTTGCTTCAGGCAGAGCTGAGGTGCTGTCATGTTGATTTGGGTCAAAATAACTGTCTTTAGATAACCACCTTCTTCAAGAGACAGGACAAATGTCATAGGGAGCGCTACGAATCCTTGCAGAGCGATGGGAAACAACACTGATTTCAACTCTCAATTCTAAATTTGTATGATCTCAAGTGATGCCAAATTTAGCAGGTACTGTTTCTGCTGCAGTGTCTACACGGGTATTTGTAGCTCGTTCCGCACTGTGCTGTCTAGACCATGAATTGTATCTGCAAATGCTTTTCAAATGTGCAGCTGCCAGAAGATTTGGAAGGTATCACCTGCAAAGGAATCTTCACTGGCCAGCAGCAGTGGTCCTGCACTTCTAGGGAAAGACAGGGAAAGGACTGCAAAGGAAATGCAGAGATTATTCTGCTCTGGAAAAGAACTGTAGAACAGTCCTTAATTCAGTCATTCTTCTCTCAAAATTCACTGAGCCATAACAGAACACGTGATAGAAATAAACACAGGCAGAGGACTATGCTTTCAGGTTCTTTCCAGATTTTATATAGGGTGGAAAAATGGGGAAGAATCAAGTCCTCTGTATTGAATGCATGAGAGAGAAACAATTAAGGGGAGCTGTCAAACTGTAGCTGAACTAGTGAATCCCAGAGAATGCCAAGAGTTCTCCAGGATTTGCTAGAATTCAGACTCTGTTTGCCTTCCTAGCAGCATTTCCTCCTGTTAACAAGTTAGATTGAAAGAACACAGTATCTACTTTTTTATACCCTCTGCCAAGCTCTAATTGCATGTGCCGTGCCTCTGGTATGCTTAAAATAATTTTCCATAAGCCCTTTTGGAAACAGGCACAAAAATGAAATCAAGAGTAACACAGGAAATATAAGACAAGAAGAAATAATATAAAATGTGACCTGGGTTTCTTTCTAGTATCATTTTGTTTTGAAAATTGTTACAGATGCTTAATTGTAATACTTTGAAATAATAAGAAAATGAAAGGCAGGACTTTCAAGTCCTTTACAAGTGCACTTGTATATGAAGGCTAGTAAATATGCTTGTGTGTAAAAATATTGCTTGGTAAATGTATTTTTACAAAAAACTGACATATAACACAGGTTTTATTAATGTGTAGAAGGATGAAACTACTCATATAGATATACTGAGCTGCTAGTGAAATACATTAATTCAAGTAGCTGGCATTATATCATATAGAATTTTTGTGCCAATCATGTATTTTCAATGTTGCATATGCATTGATGCATTATGCATATGCATTGATCCCCCCCATGTTTTGGGGATGGCGGCATCATGGGTTCATACCATATCAAGAAAACTACTGGTTAAGAAATTACAGTAAACTGTATAAATGATATACACTTGTCATGTTGACATTCTTCACCTCTGTAACAGGCTAAGTCTATTTAGGTATAGAGTGAGGCATGAAAAGCAACATAACTGTACTGATGCAACATTTGGCCATGCTGATTAATCCCGCTGATAAGCAAGATTAAATTAATATGCACATGGCATGGAATAAGTAATTGCCTTACCTGAACTAGGTCATCAGATCTAACTGAGGAATTTTCATTCAGAACTGCCCTGTAAAGTGTAGGCTGTCAAGTTATCCTCCCTTGGACCTTGGCCATTCACAGAGGAGTCTTTTAGAGCAGTTGCACTTTTGTTAGAAAGGATATAGGGCCACATGTACCCTAGAACACCATAATTTGATATGGGCTGTCCCCTCTCCATCCCCTTTTTTGTAACACAGCAGTAAGACTAAGATATTTCATTCCAGATCAGACATGCAGTTTCTTATAGCGTGGTGCTGTGGGTGGTTTGTAAGTGGTGGAAATGCAGATTGCATGTAGGATCTGTATTTATGTAAGCCAGCACACATGTAGGGATCAGCTTTGGTATTTGCACACACATATGTACACAGGAACATCACTCAGCCCCAAGTTTTAAAGGGAAGGTGTTTATACTGCTGAGCTGCTTGCTGTGTTGCAGGTGTATTAATATCAGTTGGCGCTTATTTCTCTCTGGTTTGTGTTCACTGAAGTTCCTGTAAATTACCGGGTGGGACTGGATGGATCAGTCAGTTTTCTGTGTTCTCTATCGGTTCCTGTGCCTGTGCCAGAGCCGAGATCCGCTGCTGAGGAAAGCTGGTACCTCACCACAGCCGCGCTGCAATCCGTGTGCAGTTCATTCCCCCTCGCTATCCCAGGGCTGAGTGTGCTGGCACTGGGATGCCTGCGACGGCAACTGGGGACACTGCCCGGTGTCAGAGCAGGGCAGGACCTCTGGGGAGTGGCCCCCCTGTCACAACAGCGAGGCACATGGCCCTCACCTCTGCACACTCGTGATGGATGAGGTCCTGTCGCGACAGAGGCCCCGCAGAATCACAGAGTCNTGCCCGCCCCGCGCCCCGGCCTCGCCAATGAGCGGCGTCCACATGCCGCGGCGGCGAGAGAGCACCGGGCGGCCCCCCGAGTTACATTAGAGCCGCCGCCGCCGCTGCGCGACCGGAGCGAGCGGAGGCAGCGGCGGGGGCGGGGGAGCCTGAGCCGTGACGGCGGCAGCGGCCCGGGGCGGCCGGGGGGGGGCGGG
>VZTX01022812.1:0-57788 GCA_013400915.1 Pardalotus punctatus | reverse complement strand
GGGATCGGGCTGCTAGAGAAGGAAGGAAGGGGGCGATCCTGACCTTTCGCGGGCAGCGGGGCAGCTGCGGCTTTTTCTCCCCCGCGCCGTTATCGCCCTCCGTTACCGGGGGCGGATCGGAGCCCCTGAGGCGAGCGGAGAGGCCGCTCGGCCACCTGGACGCGGCCCATCCCCGCAGGGACCCGCCGCGGCCCCCCGGCGACAGCGGCTCCGGGGGCCCGCGCGCTTCCCCGCCCGAAGTCCCCGGTCCCCGCCGGAGAGGCGGCTCGGCTCCCTCGGAGGCGTGAGGGGTGGGAGNTCTCCAGAGAGGGAGAATCCATGAGGGGGGATCCCTGAGTGAGTCTCACACTCACACTCTGACGGGATGATGCTCCTGTCGCGACAGAGCGCGCCAACCCCACAGTCACGCTGTGACCGGACGATACTCCTGAGGTGGGGGTCAACCCCACACTCACCCTTGGACTGGACGAGGCTCCTATCACGACAGGGCGATGGCAGTGCTCACAGGACGGCTGGCGCTCCTGTCGCGACACGCACCGGCGCAGCTCCGCNTTTTTTTTTAAATTTTTTTAATTTTTCCCCTGCCCCTCACGGCCTCCTCCGCGAAGAGAAAGGTGTGCTCGGGCTCCTGTGCTGCGGGAGAGGGTCTATGGTGATAGCACGGGGGTGGTGAGGGCTGAGGAGGGGTCTCGCCGCCGCCCCCGTCGCCGCTGAGGAGGAGGAGAGGGAGGAGGAAGAGGCGAGGCACGGCACCATTTGCTGCTCCCTGCCCCAGCCATGGAGAACGCGCACACAAAGACTGTGGAGGAAGTTTTGGCTTATTTCGGCGTCAACGAGAGCACTGGGCTCAGCCTCGAGCAAGTGAAGAAGCTGAAGGAGAAATGGGGCTCCAACGGTAGGTGAGGCGGCCCCGCCGCGGGGATGCTGCCGCCGGCGCTCGCCCTCTTCCCCCTCTGCTCCCTTTCCCAGCCCTCTCTCCTTTCCCTCATCCTTGCCGGGGCCCTGTGCGAGGCCTAACGCGTGTGCACTGGCAAAGCCGGCATCTCTTCCAGGACCCGGAATAGGAGCGAGGGAGAGAAGATGGCTGACTTGAACTCCACCTCGTGGGTTTCTTTCAATCCCGAGCTCGCAGAGCTGCTCTGGGGAGGAGGGTGTCACCTCCGTTCCCTTTCACCGTAGCGGTGGGAGACCTTTTTTCATTCTCAAATGATGCGCTGTGGGGTTGAGGGTTTGCCTTTTTTTTTTTTTTTTTTTTTTTTTTTTAATTTTGTGCCTTTTNTTTTTTTTTTTTTTTTTGTCCGTATTGACCTTCATTTTTCCGAGTTTTTTTGCTCCTTTCAGCCCCTTATTTTATATTCTTCTCTCCACTCGGGACACAAAATTCAGCCGATTTTTTTGGATCCTTACTACTTGGCTGTCCTAGTCCCTTCTGAACTCCCTTGCCGTTGTGTAAAAATGAAAATCTGTGAGATTACACCGTGGAGTTGGTTTTTTAGCTCTAACACTGCTTTTATGCCTCTTGGATTATTAAATCTAGTCGCAGGGACATAAAGGGGAGAACAGAAATAAGGAAATACCCTTAAAATGGAGGAAAGAATCTGAAATATTTTGAACCAAGTTTGATGGTTTGTGTTTTTTTTGAAGTGAATGTGGAGGAAAAGCTTTGTCAGAAAGCATTTGAAAAGCATTTTGAGCCTTTGGCCCTTTGTGTGCAGCAACAGCAGAAGTCCCACAGCTGGCTGGAGTGATGACTTGGCTGAATTATAACCCTTGGCACATTCCCGCGAACCTTTATGTGTCTTAAAATGCAAAACTCCCAGGCCCATTCACATACTGTGGTGAAAAGAGCCACCTTAGTGGGGCTTTCAGTGTGTCTGTCAAATCCACCCCAGCTGAGTGTGCAATTCAGAAACAGTATCTGCTGTGGATGCCTGATAATGCTCTAACATGTTTCTTCGATGATTTCTTTTCTTTGACATGCTTCCTGGAAAAATCTGCCACTGACAGAGCTACCAGCAGAGGAAGGTGAGCATGGTTATGAAATCTTCTGCTAATTATTGTTGATAATTTTTTTTTAAATGTGCATGACTAAATGGCTTTGTTACCTATTGCAGGAAAAACCTTACTTGAGCTTGTGATTGAACAATTTGAAGACTTACTAGTTAGAATTTTGTTGCTGGCCGCTTGCATATCTTTTGTAAGTATGATAATTTATTTTTTTAAAAAATTTCATAGGGCTCTGTCTGGCGGAGTGACATGTTCTAATGTATACAAACTGTACATACTGAAATTATTCTCTCTCGCTGAGTAGACGTATAAGATGCAAAATTGCTGCCTCTTAAATTAGTTCCTTGTGACGAGGTTTCTGTATGCTAGCAAACACAAATTTCAGGGAGTCTTTCATTGCATGAGTCATAAGTACATAACTACACTAGACAGGTATTTTAAAAAGTGCTTCTCATTCAACCCAGTTTGCTTATTTGAGGCGGGATTTCCCAATGCTGCTGTTGGCTTTGAAAACTAACCTTGAGTAAGTAAGCGTTTAACTGGACATTCTTCTTGCCTTTGGGTTAATCGTTATCAAGCTCGATGTATAATCATTGGAAGACATTTTTGGATGCAATGCAGACTGTAAATAGAATCTACATGGCGAATATTCCAGTTGCCTTCCCTCCCTGATAATAGCAAGGTGACAGTTGTTGCTTTTGACAGTGACAAGAATGTTGACGGCTGTGATGGCACCATTGTTGACCAAATTTGGTAACTGACCTTTGGATAGTCAAGTCATTAAGTGGACGTCTTGTTTGGCATACAGGACTCAAAGAAAAAGAACATTTTTAACTTTTTTTCCCTAGGAAAGCGTGGTTAGGCAATCTTTTCACATTCTTTGTGAAAGGTATGTGCTCGCTGAAAAACTGGAAAACGGAGTGAAGACTCAGTAGAGAAGGAAGGTGAAGGCTGCATTTCTTGGGGAGCTGGACAACAGAAACAAAAGCTTGCAGAATATTAAATTGTTTAGGAAGGGAGTAAAAGTTTACAGTAGACTTTGCCCTGGAGTTGTAATTAACTGCTTGAAAAAAAATAAATGCTGCAGCACTTGGGGGGAGTGGAAATTGTGGTGACTCTTTAGCTAAGGGCAAGCTAATTAGGATGGGCAGAGGAGAATGTGCTCTGGAGCTGTTGTGTGTGCTGGGGGAAGGGTTGCCCTGGTGCTGCAGTTTGTGCTGTGCTGGGAATCTGCTCTCCCCACACCAGCACCTTCCAAAGGGCCCTGGGAATTCACCAATACCAGCTGAGCAGTGACTGGTGACATCAATCTTGACCATGGAGACAGATGTGCTTCTCTCTGTTTCCTGGAGAGGAAATCAGGCTGGCTATTGAAAATTGAATAAACAGTCATTCAAAAGCTTTTTTTTTTTTTTTTTTCCCTCCCCTCCTCTTCCCCCTTTTCCTCACAGAGGGTGAGAAGGGGATGTATTTTTGTTCCTGAAAAGTCAGGAGTGTTTCTGTCATCTCATGAGACAAATGACAGCACAGAAGTTTGTTAGTCTTCTGTGCCAAGGTACATTAGTTGTTTTTATTATAAACAAGTAAGTGAAAAATCAGATTCCCCAAACTAAAGCTTTCATTGCTGAGTCTGAATAAGTATGAGACCAGACTGACAGAGGTCATAGAACATACACTGCTGAGTCCTCTTGGAAAACTTGATTAGTAGCTGAATTCAGTTGCTTTTTTCAGTATGGTTAATTTTCCTATCTAATTAAGAGGAGACTGTAGTCTAATGGAGTGTGGAATAGATCTGGGTTCTCTGCTTCTGTGCAGCTGACATGGTACATGACCTTGGGCTACTGCTCTGTCTTTTCTGTCTCCTATTTTAGACTTACAGAGGCACACTAAATTGATGTTAGAAGTAAAGATTTTTCTCTGATGAAAAGTAAAAAACCCCTAGATGTATTATAATTTTGGTACTTTAAAAGCTCTTCGGCTTTGTGTTTCTGATATTTTCTTTGCTCAGAAGGTGATCATGTTGTCTGTTTTTCTTAGGTTTTAACACTTTCTCTTGATGAAAGGATAATACAGACTTTTGTAGTAGCTGTAAAGCACCATTGGATATGTTGATACAAGGATTGCATTACTGCAAAAATAGGATGTAATTACATCACATGAATTCTGGTGTTCTTTACCAGCTGTACCTTGTTAGTTTAGAAAAATTAAGATTCGGGTATGAGAGAGAGGCTCTCAAAGTATACAGATTTTTGGGGTTTTCTTTCTTTCTTTTTTTTTTTTTTTTTTTTTTTTTTTTTTAAGTGTTTTTTTGGGGGTGTTGTTTATTTCTTAATCCTTTTTTTTTGNAGTATACAGATTTTTGGGGTTTTTTTTTTTTTTTTTTTTTTTTTTTTTTTTTTTTTGTGTTGAGAGTTTTTATGGTGGTTGTGTTGCAATCATAAATCATATTAGTTTATTGCTGTTAGAACTGCCCTGCACAGTAACACACATCTGTAGCACCGAGACCTGCATTTTGTGCAGAAACATCCCTTCTTACATAGAGTATAAATTTCTGTGTTCAGAGTGCCTTTTGTGCCCTCTGCTCCCACGCTGCCTGTCAGGTAGGTGTCAGTAAAATAAGTCAGACCAGCAGCTCAATCTGTGTCACCCAGGCTGATTGCCGGGGTCAGATGCCGTGTGGATCCTGTGTCCCACATTCCAGGTCAGAACTGCTGCTAGAGATGTGCCTGGTTAGTGAAAACCTTAAGTATGGCTTTTGAAGTATAAATAATTTCTGACGGTGAGTAGATGGATCTGTGAATAGACTTGTCTTGGTCCTGTGTTGGATCTGTGAAGCTGCTGCAGAAATAAACCCGTGGAGTGTTTTCATGGCTTTTCATTCTTGATCCTTGTGTAGCATGTGCTCAGATCTGCAGTGTTTACTGAAAAGAACAGCTTGCTTTGCTGTATAAATGATCTTGACAGGTTGCAAAATGTTAACTGCATCTGATGTAGAATAATTCCTTGTTAAAGTGTGGATGCTTTAAGCAGTGATGTGTGCTGAACTCTGCAGTCTGAACTCTGCATCACACAGTGGATTTCCTTCTACAAGGTGCGACGTAGGCTATAAACTCTACCAAAACTTGAAGTACTTATACAGCCCCCTAAGAGCATTCCCTCCCCTCAGTTATTCCTTTGATTCCTAAGCTGACTTAGAAGTGAACATTCTGGGAATGTTTTCTCATAGTGGATGTCTGTGTTTAGATTAAAACAATACATTGTGCTTTGGCCCAAAGATTTTTACAGCCTGTGAATTAGCATGAGTATAACCTAGCTTGTGGTAAAGGGTGAGCAAAGGTCCTCTTGGAGGAAGTAGCATGTGTCAGTAACAATGTTGCAGGGTTTGCCCTGAAATCACCCCAAAAGCTACCTGTTAAGGTCAGCAGCAGTGACTGTGTGGCACAAGATAAGGGTTGCTGTAGAACATGACACTGGCATGCTTTTAGCTAAACCTAGATTGCTCATTAGCACGAGGGTAGGGGTGATAAAAATGTGAGAAGTCATTGTGATTCCATTTTATGATGTAAAAATTAAACTGTGGGTGAGGGTATCTTTTTTTTCCCCTTATTGCTACGATAAACAACATATTTGTTTTCAGAAATACGGAGTACCATCTGAAGGGTGCTTGCAATCTGTTAACTCAGTAAAATTCTTACTTTTGGGCTTATACATGCGGTCAAGATGTCTTGGTTTGTGTTTGAGATTTTTTTTCCCCTGCCTTCCTTGTGTAGCAAGCAAAAATCTCTACTGAATCATGGAACTAAAATTGGGAGCTTTTTCTTTGGTGCTGTCTGGTGTTCAGTATAACTGACATGGATGGAACAGGGGTCAGCACTACTGAAATAGTTTGCATCTGCTTAATTTTAAGCTAATTTGTATTGAAAAGAGAAATCAGTAAAAGAGGGTTTTCTGAACAGTAATTGATACTCTATCCAAACTATAGTGAAACTTAAATCACATTATCCTGTGAGAAGAAAACTCTTAAGAGTAGTCCATACATTTTATATGACCCACTTTAATTAATCCAGGGATTCTTTTTGTTGGGATGAGATCCTACCTCTCCCGGCTTGCTTCTAAGTTCCTACTGTCAAAATGAAAAACCAAACAAAAATCCCTGGTAGGTTGCTGACAACAAAGTGCTTTTCCTCTGTTAGTTGTAAGTGGGTACAGCCTGCTGGGCAACACAGTTCTGTTTCCAAACTCCCATTCTTCAGTTCTGCTGTTACTTAATGGTACCTGGTCATCTGAGGTAGCTTGTCTCCATAACTTCCTGACAATGCAGAGATACTTTGCTTGTAGAAATGGAAAAAGCTGTGAGGACATTTGTTTTAGCCACTTCCATCAGTGCTCATCTCATTGCTGGCTGACTTTGGCATTGTACCCTCTGCCCTCTTTTTACATCTAAGTGCTGTTTGCCCATCTTTGTGTCTTTGTTTAAAATAGGCTCTGCAAGCCGTAGCTCCAGCAGCCCTAAAGCAAATATGTTGAATGAAAGTTGTCCTTTAAGCTGCTTATGTTGGCTGTTGATATGGGACTTTTATGTCTTGCTGTTATTTCCTTTATATTTTAGGCTTGCATTTCTCTTGAGCAATTATCTTATTCTTTTCTTATTTTCCCTATTCTTTCTTAAATACATGGTGACTTTACCTATTGACAGTACTGCCTGACCAGTGCATTGGAGATCAATGACCTGGAAATTAAGCTGTTCTACATGCGAGTCTTAAAGTGATTAGGGCTGAAACATGGGGCCCTTCTGGATAGAAATTTTTTAAAAAAAGAGATCTCTCACTGTAAACCTCTCCAAGGTCTTAAAAGTGTGCTAGTGGAAACTTTCTGACAAGGACTCAGTGACTTGGACAAGAACCGTCTAGTCTTTACTAGGCCTCAGCATATGGTTTGTTGTTACTAAAAATGCAGAGTTAAATACTTGTTATTGCTTGTTCTCGTTCCTCTTTGTTTTTCTTGGGTTTGTTTTGTTTTTTACTTCAGGCTACTATCAAATAATAAACCCAATCTGTTACAGAATATGTGTTGTGTTACCACAAGTATCCTAAATGGAATGTTAATATAGCTGTAGTCTGCTATAGCAAAACCAAAATCTCACAATTATCTGGTTATTTTATGTCTATATTTACTAAATTGTTCTAGAACTAGAGCTTGGCTTGTTCCACTGTTAATAATTGTGTAGAAACTTCTGGAGTGAGAAATGTGTATTGCTGGCTTTCAGGATTAACTAGACACTTCGTTTTAGTCTTGTCACACATTGATAATTTCATCCAAGAAAAGTGAAGATTTAAACCATCAAACTCTATACTCTCAGGATCTCTAATTTGAGTTCATCTGCTCTTTTTGAAATAATGGCTTATTGAAAGAAAAGATCCCTTGAAAACTTAATTTTGGCTCTCCTTGACATACTTGGATCTTGATGTCCTTGTATCTACTTTCCTTACCTCTGGAAGTTGTGGCCTTTCTCAATGTTATTTTACAACACACATAGTCTTAAATCAGAAAAGATTCTGGTTTAACATCCTGTAAAGCGGATGTGTTATTCCAGTTAACCTTGTAGGTGCCTGCTCAGATAAGAACATCACAAAATAATTGAATTTATTTGCTTTGTTTGGAAGCAAAGTGGGCTCTACATTATTCCAATACAGAAGGGAAGAAACGGATACTAGACAGCTTTTCTGACAGCAGCGTGTGACCTTGTGTACACTGAGAGATCTGGAAATGCACCCTCAGCCTCCCATGTGGCTGCACGGGCAGCAGCAGTGCTGGTGCACAGGGAGGTGAGGAGTGAGGATGGACAGCACAGTCTGTCCGTCTGTCCCAGCGGGTCAGATGGCAGCCGGCCTTCCAGGGACTGGGGACAAGCGGGGTGGGAGGAGGGAAGAAACAGCGAGGTGTGGAGAGCATGAGAAATCCTGACTAAATCTTCTCCAGGGGGATTACACAGCCCCTTGAAATGTTGTGTTGCCAGTTGGAATGTTTCAGTTGTATTAATCACAACCTGGATCTTACAAGATTATCCCTTTTGTAATAAAAATTTGTTGTTGCATTGGATTTGCTTGACAGTCTGTTTTCTGCTTGAGGCTTTCATGCTGCTGCTCCTTCCTTTTGACGTCCTGGAGCGTCTCACAATTGAGCAATAGCTCGGAGCAGCATGTTGGTGGAATCATGGGCTTGCTTTAGTAACAGTTTGCTCGCTGCAGTCTTCTAGTGATTCAGAGTGCTGTTGCCTGACTACCAGCCCTAATTATCTCAACACGTTGTTCCTATTTACTGTCACTTTCCCAGCTTCCTGTTGCTCAACATGTTGATGAAAATGCTCTTCCTCTCTGGTCATGTTAACTTGACTTTTCATCAGTGACTCTGGCACTCTGCAGAGGCCCTGACATTCAAGTCAAGTGAATGACGGATGCCTAAAACTGGAGTGCACTTTTAAAACAAAATCTATGTGGAGCCTTTTATGCAAGTCCTCAAGTTTGATTTACCTTTTAAAATCCAGTTTTGAGTTTTGTCAGCTATTTGGTTCAGAATCCATCTTCAAATCCATTCACTTAGATGCTTCAATAAGACACTACTTATATTTAAATAAGTAGATGTTTATTCTTCATATCTACTCACTGAAAACTTGTAAAGCTGTTTTCATTTGTGTGGCTAAGTTACAGGTAAAGGGGAATTAACTTGCTTAAAATTCAGATTCTGGCATGGTTTTAGTGTTTTAAGGAGTCAAACTAATCTATGTGTGTCCTGTTTTATACAATAATGAAATTATTTTTTTCCTTGTCATAACTGTTGTCACAACTTCTGCTTTCATTTCTGAAGCAACAGTAGCAATTGTTTCCCAGATAAATAGCTTTCTCCTTTAAAAGAAGAGTGGCCTCTGAAATGAACTTTGTACTACTTTACTAAAGATTCTGTTTTTCCTTTTCCATTGCATTTTGCCAACTCATTCATGAATTACAAAACTACAACTTGGTAGATTGAGGGGTTTCCAAAACTGCTGAAGTCTAAGCAGCTCAAACTTAGCAGGCATAAAGTTTGCAAGGTATCTGTGTAAATCAGTAATTTAAATCACTGTGTTTCTCTTGCAGGTCCTGGCCTGGTTTGAAGAAGGTGAAGAAACAATCACAGCATTTGTAGAGCCTTTTGTAATCTTACTCATATTAGTAGCCAATGCAATTGTGGGAGTGTGGCAGGTATGCAGAGACTTTTACAGCATCGAATCACAAATGTTTTGGGGTTGTATGGTTTAAGAGGAAGCCCTGTACACAGTAGTGTCGGGTGTTCTTACAAAGCAAGTGGGATGTGTTGCTAACTTTGGCTTGCTGAGAGTCAGCAAACCATAAAGCTTCCCGACAGAAAGTGTTGACTTAAAGGTAAAATGAAAGCTTCAGAAGTGTTGCCAGAAAGGCAAAATGCCCATCAGTGTGTTTGGCCACACACTGCTGAACAGACGAGCGAGACAGGCCAGAATAAAGGCCTGAATTCAGGCAATAAATCAGGCCTTGCAAAGCTAAGAACAATTGGATTGGTTTGCTTGGGTTTTTTTCCCAACCAAGGAACAAAGGATGGAGCACTTGTAATCTTGTTTCTTGTCTGTTTCCTCTTGAGACAACTGCTGTGTTTTAGTAAATTATTAATACAGTATTAATTCTCCCTGTTCAATCACTATAGTACCTATTAAGTGTATATCCAAAGACTGCGTGTCTGTCAAAAGGCACAAGTTTCTTCTGAAAACATCTCAATACCATGAAACTTTTCCTACATTGTCAGCTCTGACATTAATTGGATGCTTTTTTTATAAATCATATGGACAGTAATATCATAACACAAAATAACACTTCATGAGATGCCAAAACAAAAATGCTCATATCACTTTAGTTTACTAATTTGATCACTTTAGACAGTGGATGTTTTATTAGAGGATTTTTTTCTGCAGATAAAAAATGTTCTAGGATTTTTATGGTAATTTAAGTTCTTTGTGAGGTTGGCTGGTTTTGTTAGGTTTTTTTTTAGGGAGGGTGCTAATTGATGTAATTACTTGCTCTCTGAGTGCATGAGGCTTCATGCTTTAAAAAAAAGCAAACTGGTCAAAATAACAATAAAAAATAACAGGTCAAAACACATTAGAGAGGACCCTGCATGCTGGAAGAAGTGGCCTTGAGTGGCATTGCTCCACATTCTTGTGCTATCCCAAGTGAGCTGGCTGAAGAGTATTCCTCAAAATTCAGTTTTTAGCAGTACCCAGCTTGCTGCACAACCTGCTGGAGCTGGTGTGGAGGGAAGAGGTAATGTCAGTCAAGAGGTGACAGCACTGCCCCCTTAAATGACATTTTATATTCAAGTCTCCATAAAGTAATTGTGCAAGAGTTAAACATTAACTTGAAACTGTGAGTTACAGTTCTGCAGGTACTAATTTTAAGCATGACATGGAAGGTAAATCTGTCCGTATAGTTTGAGATTTTTCTTGTGTAGTTTCCCTGTTGTAGGAAATAATCAGGTTTCTTTCAGACATGATAGTACGTAAAGAATACTTCTATGTGTATTTCTATATGCATGAAACTTCATTGTGAAACAGAGTTGCTGTGCAGATGAAGTGACTCATTCCCTTGTTCTAATGGGCACGGAAAATCAGTCACAGTACACAGTCTCCACCCAGAAATGTATCTGTTCCTACAGGTACCAGATGCGAGCCCTGAGTCACGGCCGTGGCTCTGCCGCCCTCAGCCTTTCCTCTCACGTGCACTTTTCCCCAGGAGCCGCCTGCCAGTGCTTTGGAGCCTGGCAGGATAGTTTGGCTCCCATAACTTCAGGCAAACCAGGAGCAAAAAGAGTCTAGCACACTGAGCTGACTGAACGAGCCGAATCACAGACTTGTGGAGGTTGGAAAAGATCTTTAAGATCATCAAGTCACACCGTTAACCCTGCACTGCCAAGGCCACTGTGAAACCATGTCCCTGAGGGCCACATGTGCATCTTTTAGATTCCTCCAGGCATGCTGATTCATCCACTTTCCTGAGCAGTCTCTTTGGATGCTTGACAGCCATTTCTGTGAAGAAATTGTTGCTAATATCCATTCTGAGTTTCCCCTGGTGCAACTTAGATGTTTGTTCTTATTCTGTTCTTTTTCTAGAAGGTGACAAGGTTCCCCCTGAGCCTCCTTTTCTCAAGGCTGAGCTCCCTCAGCTGCTCCTGGTGCTCCAGACCCTTCCTCAGCTGTGTCCCCTTCCCTGAGCATGCTCCAGCCCCTCAATGTCCTTGTCAAAACTGCCCTCAGGATTTGAGGTGCCTCAGCAGTGCCCAGCACAGGGGATGGGCGCTGCTCTGATCTTACTGGCTCTGCTATTTCTGCTACAGACCAGGTGCCATTGGCCTTCTTGGCCACCTGGGTCATCATGTTGAATTTTTATTTCTCCTTTTTGAAGGAAAAGTTCTGTTGAAGTAACCTTACTTTTGTGGGACTTCAAGGTTTTGCCTAATGGTGACTCTTAGTTGATCCACAGAAAAGCAGTATTGGTGTTATAGTGCTGAGGAGCAGAATTAATTTACCTGGTGGAATATGAGGCTGGTATTACTTACAGCTTTATGGGTCTGTGCTGGTATCTGCAGTGCCAGACCCTGAGCTGTGCCATGGAAATGTTAGTTCCTCAAGGCAGTTTTGGTAACACTCATTTTCAGCTGCACTGTTACATGGAACTACTGAGTTCCTCAGCATTTGAGTTTCTGATGGTTTTGTTTCTGCTTTGACATACAGGAGGAATATTTTATTATCTGAAAAGGCTGATGTATATTTGAAGGGCAGATGTTCTAAAAACTACGTGCACTCCACCATTATCTGTAATTATCAGGGCTAAATGACGTTTGTTCTTGTCAATAGGCAGGGAAATGGAAAATAAGTTCTTTCTCCAAGAGCTGGAGAAGGAGCACTGATAAGCTGCTGGTTTCTACAGTTCTTTATCCAGGTGGCATCACAGCATTGATACCAATCTCTGGTGGTGCTTAGTGAGAAGACTGCAGCTGGGATAGGAAAGCTGTTGTGTTAGTGGAAATCAAAAGGGTTTCGTGTGTGCGTTTTCATCCAAGTTTGTAAATTGCTTAGAGATTCTGGGCAAGTTTCTTGTGTATGCTTTAATTTTACTTCAGCATGATTTAATTTGCTGAAACAAAGTTGATAATAAGTTGGTTTCATCATAACTTGATCCTTGATTTCTGTCAGTAAATGAAATTCAGCAGTGCTTAAACACTCCAGGCTGAGTCTAAGCTGTTCCAGCCAAGGTACAGCCAAAACCTACATCCACGAGTCTTAATTCTGCTTAGTGCTTTTTTTTAATGTCAAAAAGCATCCATATGTAACATGGAACTCCTTGTGTGGCCTCCCTGCAACAACACGGGGGATATTTTTGATGGAAAGTGCTGCAGGGTTTAAATAAACAATTTCTGTGTTCTAAAGGCCCATGAACACCTGAATTACCTTCTAATGATTTCCAGTCAGCAACCTCGTAAGGGGTGGGGACACAAAATGTTCTGTATGAAGAAATATAGCTGAGCTGAGTTGGTAGTATTCATATGATAATGATTTTGAAAAATCAGATCTGACAGGCTTGTTTTTCCTTGAGGGCTTTCAAAACTACACATTTTTGCTGTCTTTTAGGAAAGAAATGCTGAAAATGCTATTGAAGCTCTTAAAGAATATGAACCAGAGATGGGCAAAGTGTATCGACAAGACCGAAAAAGTGTCCAGAGGATTAAAGCAAGAGACATTGTCCCAGGTGATATCGTGGAAGTGGCAGGTAAGACCCACTGAAGTGGTACATACATGCATTAGCATATTAATGTCAAATTGTGTGGGGCTTTGTCTTAATGATTTGAGGCCCTGGAGGGAGTTTTCAAAGACTCCTTAGTATATACTTCACTTAAAAACAGTCTTGCTTCTGTTCATCTGTAATTACCTTAAATGTGCATTTGTACTGAGGGGATTGTTTTTCAAATTGCCACTTAGTTTAATTGGTAGGTCTAAAAGCAAAGCATCTTAATTGGAGTTGTGGTTTTAACACTTGTCATGAATTTAAAATTTTGTTTTCTAGTGTCTGGTTTCAGAGTGTCTTAAAACTTTTCTGGTTTTCTATCACAAAATAAATGTTTGTTCCTGGTTTTAAATTTCTTCAGTTTCCTTAGGTTTGGTAGTGCAGAGACCTTTTTTTGGTCATGCTCTGTTATTTCATCTGAATGTGTTTCTCCAACTCTTAGACTTGTAGTAGCACTGCCTTTGAACTTCTCTTCACAAATGTCTTCTGTCCTCTCAGCAAGTATGACTGGCACGTGACTTCACTGTTTTCTCATCTTTCATAGTTCTTTATTCTTCTTTTGACAATTTGCTGCCTAGGAGATCTCAAATACATAAGCTATGCAGAGTAGAGCTCCCTGTTTCTCCTGGGTAAGCTTTTGAAGTGCGAGTCTTAAAAGACTGGACTTTTGCCTAGAGCTTTCTGATATCTTAGTTTTGCTCTAAAAGGTGTATCTTTGTTTGGAAGGAGTGCAAAAATAGAAGTGTTATATACTTTTAGCTAGAACTTCATAATTTTGGTGATGATGCCATAGCAATAACTTTTTCTCTAAACTGGGCTTGACTGTTCCTTCCCAGATAAAACTAGGTGGCTCTTGCTAAGTGTCAGGAGTGTTGCATGCTCAGATTTTGTAGGTCATTATCAACTGTTAACTGCGTGCTTGTTCCTTTGGGAACAATTCAAGGTGTACATCAAACTTGCTTTGCACTAGTGTCACTTTGATTTTAGAGGTGGTAGCTGTCTCAAGAGGAGAGATATATATACCCTTAAACTTGACTATCCTCCTGTTTTAATTAGCAAGCAAAGAGAGTGTGCACTCAGAATGAAGTTGCTGTTGGCTGCCTGCCCAGCTTTCTTTCCTTGAGAAACTTTACCATCGGCTGAGCCCTGTCTCAAGCCCCTGTTTTGTGCACAGGATGATTCAGCTCCAAGTCCAAATCCGAAGTGGTGATAGCAGAAAGGGAGGGTGAACTGTGATGCTTTGTCGTTTACGCTGCGTACAGACCAGGTGCCACTGCTCTGCACAGCCAGAGCCCTGGGCTCTGCAAGGGGGGGTGTTTCTGCTGTGCTTGACGTGCCCTTTTGAGGCAAACAGAACTGTATCAATTACAGACTTGCAGTAGATGTCTGGGCCAAATCCTTATCCTGTTTTTAAATGTCAGCAATGGAATGGTAGTTTTGGAAGGAGTTTTCATCGTGGGAATACGCTTGGGTTGTGTTTTTTGGTACTTTAAAGCAGTACTGGTAGAATTGCGAGTTGATGGCTGTGTGTTTTGCACTGGTTTGGGGTATCACTGAGGAGAAATGCTGGATTTTGGTGATCTGCCAGGTGTCTAGAGCACAGAACACTTTCTCCTTGATTCATTGCTATTTCAGAAGAGGTACAGATTGTGTTTTCATCTTCAGATTTAGCATTGCCTTTATTCTGTATGAGAACACCTGGGGGATGTGTGGGCTTTTACTTACCTGCTGTATATTGTCAGTACCAATAAAATCAATTACTCTGTTTAAAAGGCCTGTGTCTGAGGGAGAAAAACGGGTTGGGAATAACCAATGTGCCTGTAACACCAGGCTGCCTTTACCAAGCATAGGATCCTCTTTGTCATAGGGTTACAATTGCATTATTTTAAAATCTGCTTGTAGAACAATGACTGATAGTCCGGCACATGTAGAATTGATTTTTTAAATTTTTTTTTTTTAAACAAGGACAAGCTTAAGCTGGTATGCTCATGTACAAAAAATATCCAAGTTTTATGAGTGTCCTTTAAGAGAGGTGGTCTGGCTTGTTGATGGACTGTAGAAGCTTTTCTGGATAAAATACTTGCTTAAACTGGTGGGTCCAACAGTACACTGAAATTACGCTCACTTAAAGCTCCAGTTGATTGCAAGTCACGCAGATGTTTAATAGCGAAATAAGTGCTTTGGTGTAACACAGCTTCTGATACCGAAATAATAAATTCTTGTAGCTAGATCATGATGAAGTTTTAATTGTTATCAAATTGAGAAAAGCCACAGAGCAAGTAGAGAAGAGCCAATAAATGCACCGTGTCCCAGCGTTGGTGTCAAGACCTGGAGGTGAGAGAGACTCTGTGCATGCCTGTGCCTCAAGTGCAGGAGGACTGCGATGGCCTTTGACACGGTGTTTGCAAAAAGATGACCATGTAGGGAAGTGACACAGCCCTGTATGCTGGGATACATATCTGGCTGTGGAATTCTAGGCAAAGTGCCAACGACATTTGTGTGTCCAGCCTAATATCTTTCAACTGAGTGGCATAAACAACCAGGTGATTGGTTTCTCCCCTGTGCTGATAACTAATATTGAACAGCTTTCTACAGGTCTTCCATTGCAAAATAGTTGTGTTTAATGCTGTAGCAGCTTTGTTAATTTGAAATAGCTGTATGTGGGTCTGACACAGAGATAACTCCATTGTAGGAATTGTTAGATTGCTATTGATACACGCAGACGTGAATTTAACTGCATGTTGTTAGGATGACTTTCTTCCATATTCCCTTAAGCAAAGATGGTGGAAAAGATACCATACAATGAACAGGAGCTCTTAGGGGTGTTGGGATCACAGATTTGGAATGTGTGCCTCAAATTTGCTTGCAGATGGTGGGNTTCTCAGAGCTCAGTTCTCAGAGCTCGGTTCTCAGAGCTCAGTTCTCAGAGCTCGGTTCTCAGAGCTCAGTTCTCAGAGCTCGGTTCTCAGAGCTCAGTTCTCAGAGCTCGGTTCTCAGAGCTCAGTTCTCAGAGCTCGGTTCTCAGAGCTCAGTTCTCAGAGCTCGGTTCTCAGAGCTCAGTTCTCAGAGCTCGGTTCTCAGAGCTCAGTTCTCAGAGCTCGGTTCTCAGAGCTCAGTTCTCAGATCTTGGTTCTCAGGGCTCAGTTCTCCAGGCTCGGTTCTCAAGCTCAAATTTGCTTGTGGTGGGCATGGTTCTCAGAGCTGTAGTGTGTGATGGTTACTAAGCTACAGGGTTTTTCTTAGGATTGTTGAACTGACAAACATCCAGATGCTGTCCTCACATGGCTTTTCAGTTTGCCTGTCTTTAAATGGATTATCATGCTGTTGTAAAAGCTGAACTTAATTGGAGGGTACACTCTAAACTCGTAACCAGGGGCTATCTTAATAGATTAGATATACTTTGGTTTAGTTGAGTTTTTTGTTTGCTGGGTTAACGTAATGTTTTAAAGAGAAATTTAAAACAGCATGGCCCTACTTCTTACAAGTTTTGTATGAAGTTCAACCTGAAAAATGGGGATAAACTGGTTGTAAATAATTTCTTTTTTATAGAAGCACATCTGGGAGCAGAAATGACCTTTGTTCACTTCCGTTGTATTTTCCTGTCTAAAATTTTCTGGATTAGATACAGTGTATCTGAGTTTCTGTAATTTAATAAATGAAAGTTCAATAGCTGCAGTCAGTAAATGACCAGTGCACAGCCACAGTAGTTCTCTTTTCTCTGAATTTCTGAATTATGGTTCTTGTCATCTGTTACTGTATCTGTAAGTACTCAACACATTAAAAAACATACAGAGTTGACAGAAGCTGTTGCTTATTAAATTAGTGTATATTCCAGAAAATTTCGTTTTTTACCTAGTGTAGAGTAGGCGAGAACTACTTTCTGAGGCTTTTAATTCCAACTGCAGAGCACTTCAGGACTCTTGGGTGCCTTGTAAGGAAAGAAAGATAAATTTTGTGATGAAGAAGGTCAGGAAGGAAGATTCTTGAGTTGAATTACATCAAACTCCTGTGTGGTTGTGAAGAGCTCCAGGTTCTCCGAGGTAGTACAACTGAAAAACATGGATGTTGCAGATCTTATTCTAAAACTTCTGGGTCCTTGTGCCTGTGTTATTTTTCTAATAACTAGGATTGATTTTGAGACTCGGTGCTACAGATGCAGGTTTACTTTTTCTGGTAAAATATTAAGATTGGAAAAAATCAGGAAAAGGATGGAGTAAGAACAGAGACCTGCTGAAGGTCCTAAAGCAAACTGCTGAGAGCTTCTCTTGATAGGGAAAAAGAATTAAATGTGAATGTTGTGGGTGTTTCCTTACTGGGTGCAAACCGTTGGGATTGGGTTTTAATGCACATTTTTTGCATTTTTTCCTAAATCACTGCTTTTGAACCAGAAAAGACAGGAAAGTAATATCAGTGGTTAATAAACACATGTACGTGTTTATTAACAATCTGTGAGCTTCAGTGAACTTTTTGGCCAGCACATCAGAGGTAGCTTGGGGATAACCAGACACAGTCCAAACTCCATTCCATACTTCACTGGAGTCTGGCGTTATGTGAGGTTCAACTCGGGGCACAGCCTAAACTTGTGTCACTTCTAACACACATTTGAAATATTGCAAAATGCATTTCCAATTTTTACCCTAATTCTTGTAGCATGTTCCTTCTGGGTTACCAAACTGTTTGGTAAAAATAGCAAAATTAATTCTGGTTTGGTTGCTTGAAAATTGAGAACATACCTGATATTCCATATTCTGACAGAAATGATACTGAGTGGGTTTTTATTATAAGCACAAATAGTACTGAACAAAAAGCTTGACTATCAAGATAATGTTCTGGTATTACTGTATCACCCTGGCAAAGGAAGCTTTTTTTTTTTTAAGGCTAAAGAAAACTTGCACTTGGATCTTTGCTGCACTTCCAGAATTCTGACTTTTGGTTCTTCTGTTACCTAAATGCAGCATAACTTGGAGACAGCACTTTGGTGTGAGGATGTTGTTGTTCTCTACCTGACCTGGCTTAAGTTGAAGCTTAATTTACCAGTCCATTCTTTCTGCTATTAGATATTTTTATAGGCTGATCATGAGAGTTTTCCATCTAGTAGGCAGTGATATAAATAGACCCACTAATTAAAAGCTAAAACTAGACAAATTTGGTTTAGAAATGAGTGCAGACTTACAGTCAGGGTCCCTGTCCATCAGTACATCTTATCTAATGTTCTGGTGCCCTCTTCAGAGAGAATGACACAAGTCTGGTTTTAGAGGATGAAAAGAAACAAATTAAGAAAAATTCAAATCTTATGTACTGTTTAATACAGTATCTCCATTTTTCTCAACCCTCAGTTTTCACCTGGAAGTACTTTGCTCCCAGAAACCAAAGCTTTTTCTGTTCTTTTGGCTTTCCTTGATAAGAATACAATATATATGTGTTGTTTAAATTTTTTTTAACCTCTGCCTTTTACAGTTTATGGGTTAAGATACTCAGACTTCGCATACACTGCGCAGTAAGCTCTATGGATATTGTCTGTCTGCCCAGAATGCAGAAGGTGGATGACAGAGGCAGTTTCATGTGCACTGTCTAATGCAAAGAATGAATTTAAATGTGCTGTTCTGTCATCTTGTCAGTGAAAGCAAGTGCTGGTTTACTGCTGTGGTTACAACTGATGGGCCTTTTCTGGTGTAATCTGTGTTGTTGGAAAATAAATCTTACCTTCCTGGTTTGGAGTGGAAACTCAGGCTTAAAATATAGTTCATAATCACTTTCCTAATTTTGACACTTTGACAGTCTTGGCCTTGTATGAAAGTGTAGATGGACTCTCAATTATGTTCCTGTTTAGTAGAGCTTCTGATTTCTGGTACCATTCTATTATGCCCTGTTCAGGAAGTGTTAATTGCTTTAAAGCTGTTGCTGCGGAAGAAAAATTAAGTTTCTGATGGTCTGAGGAAATCAAGCACAATAAGAAGATGAGATTGTCTGTGTGCAAGGGGGGAAGAGGAGCTAAGCTGAGTTTGTTAAGGAAGTTTAATATAAGAACCAGTTGTGCTGGAGCAGCTCTACATCCAACTAGAAGCAAACCATTCTGTTCACTCAGTTCAACACTCAGAAAATCCTCAGTTCTGTTGATTGACGTGTGTAGCACCCCATAGGTGTTATTTTAAGTCTACTCATTTCCATTTTAAGCTGAATTCTTCAGTTCTTTCCTTCATGTAGGAAGTTTCAGTTGCTTCAGTTTGTTAGTAAATACTCACACAATGGTGTGTCCTCTTAGAGTCTAAACTTCCTTTTGGGTAAGAGAGGAGACTGAAATAACTGACTCTTTAAGAGACTACATATCTCATTAGGAAAAGTGGTTTTTAGATAAGTGTACCAGTAATATGTCATGTTAAACCAGGAAATAGTTGCTAACACTTCAAGTGTTTTGGCAAAAGAATTAATACTCAATCTTTTTCCCTTTTGATGGTAAAACCCCATAATCTTGAATAAGTTGTTTTAATAGCAGTGTGGTGGGTTATACCTGCTGAATTTGATAATATTTCTACTTTTGTCTGCTAAAATTAGAGCATCCTAATAAAGCAGGAGAAAGACCATAGTGTCTTAAAAACCAAAATACATGAACTTGTCAACAATGAATGCCAATATATTTAGACGCTTTTTTTTTTTTTTTTTGTTCTCTCCATTTGGTGGTATACGGAAATTGGTGTGAGGATGCTTTTGCTCAGTTTCAGGAACTGTTTGTGGTCACAGAGTGTTCAGCTATGGAATGGTTGGAGCTGTACTGATAATCTTTATTACAGAAGTCCACTTCCAGCCCCCAACCTGCTGATAGCAGATCCAGGGTAACACTGGCTTTGGTTAATGATAAACATAAATAAGAAAGTGTGAGGTATATATTGTATATGAACAGCCCTTCTGACATCTTTAGAAGAATTTTTTTTTGCTGTGATCACAAAGAGTGATCACCTTCTGCAAACAGATCACTTTCTTTGCTAAGAAGAGGAATCGTTCTCGTAACACATTAACATAAAAAAAGAAGGAAAACTTTTCACTTTTTTAGGGTACCTGCCTGTAAATCTCTGAGCAGGTCTCTAGGGGTGTGAGGGGTCAGAGTTAACAGCTGATATTGGTGTTCAAAGTACATGTTTAAAGCAGTACTTTTGTTCTCAGGACTGTTCTATATCATAGTGGCTTTTGGGGGCTCAGTTAATGTTGTTTCCTGAGCCCACTGTCACCAGCAGTTTTGATTAGATCTGGAATACAGATCTCAATAGGACTGTATTGAGATAAAGTCTAATAATTTGAGAGTTGAAAGATAAGTATGGCCCTGTTGTAGTCTAAGGTTTGTTGTTAGTACCCAGAAGTAACTAAAAATACAAGAGACTGAAATGCACACAGCTTTAACAGTTATTTTCCCTTCACCTTCATTGTTCATAGAATGTGTGCCCCATCATTTCTGCCCATCTCCCTGGTCTGCTTAAAGCACAGACTGCCCCAGCCTGCAACATTAATATTGTATTTTGGCTGTCAAGGTCTCCCAGTGAGTGTCTCACACCATTGTCTGACAGAGTTTTGAAATCGAATATTCAGTTTTATTGCTGTGCTGGAAACGAGTAGTGTATTAAAAGGGATATGAGCACTCAAATGAAACACACAGGTAATGAGTTGGTCATTTCACTGTAGGACTTGATCAGTTAAATTGGGACTCACATTGTTTAATACAGTCTATCCTTGAAGTCGATTTGGGACGAGTCTGTTGAGAGGCAGGGCTGGACTGTGTAAAAGTCAAATATATATGTCAGTGACTGTTCATATAGAGGGAACTTGACCTGTAACACTGCCACAGCCCTGGGAGCAGGAAGATAAGGGCTGGGGAGCTTTGAACTTGAGAAGAAAGGCCGGGGTGTTGGGTGTAATCAGTGGGAATCTTGGCAGGTAACGCTGCTGCCTAGGTGGCTGCAGAAACCCAGTGTGTTCAAGTACTAAATTATCACTATTTTCAGTGGAAAAATATGGCTTCTTTAAAACAACGGGCATAAACTTTAAATTCGTATTGCAACAAAGTACCACTCCAGTTTGTACCAAGGAGTAGAAATTGTAAATTGTCTGTTTCCGTGTAGGCTCCTGCACAGTTAAATAAAATGGATATTTATCTTTTTTAACCCCCTGTAGGGACCAGGTGGTTTTAAAACAGATTCATTTATAGTGTGCTGAAGCTCAGTATTAAAATTCTAAAATTCTGTGCATAAATAAAAGGATTCTGTGGGTAAAGCTGTAATGATTCAAACCAAACCCTTCTCTCACTCCTCCAAGCAGCAGTCAGTGCTTTAGTTAGTGGGGCTGTTTTAGTCAGTAGTTCTGTATTTGGCTACATTATGTTTCAGAACATGTACCTGGGCAGTTTTGAAAGCAGCTTATTTGATTTCTTCAGAGCTGTTGTGGAGATCAAGTGACTATTTAGGATTAAAAACTTCAGTTGAAATAATGGATAAAAATATTTCTGCGACCGACTTGTTATTTTAGATGTCAGACTATGGACTTATATCATTTACTGTAGCAGCTCTGTACTGAGCAACACAAATACATAATCACTTTCTCATTTCTTTCAAGCCTTGAGTTTTACTTCTGTTGGTTCTGTGGACTGCAATATATGAATTTTAAAAAGCCTCCCAAAAAACAACCCCCCAGTTTTTTTCCTGTTTTAAAGTATATGTTAAAAAATCCTTCTATTTGTAGATGGATGAGCTCTTTAGTACACTGCTCACTGAAAATTTCCTGTGGTTCCTCTGTATCATAAGACTATTTCCTATTTATATTCCTTTTCAGTTGTGCTCATGAAAGTATATTCAAGACTATAAATGGCTTAGTGTCATAGCTGTTATTTTGCAAAGAGCTGTTTAAAATATCTCTGTAACTGACCCTGATGTACAGCTTCCCTTCCTATTGGAAATGCCTTGAATATTTTACTACAGCCTTCTCAGTCAGAGAGGGTGAGTGAATAAAGTGTCTTATCTTAAATTGTTGAGATAAATTTATAAAGTGGCACTGTCATAATAAATCTAACACTTCAGTCCTGGTGATTCAGGCACTTGATAACGACAGTAGTAGTTTTTGTGGAAATATTGATGTTGAATATCAGTAGTTTGTTAGAGGGGTCTCTCCAAGTCCTTCAGGTCTCATGAATACTATGTTTGAGTCTGAACAACGTGGAGCAGTCCAGAAGTAGGTTAGAAAACCATTTGTAAACTTTGCCCTGTGTACTTCCCAGTTGCTTGAAAGCTTTAAGATCAGTTTTTTAGCAGCTTCTTTTTTGTGTTGTGCCTCTTGAACAGCAGTCCATGTGCTGGGTGTGGGCTGGCTGCAGTTCCCAGCTCCCTGCCGTGCTCTGAAGAGGTTTGTGCAGGTTGAGGAGCTGCTCCCAGGGCTTGGCCTGTCCAGCTGTATCTGAAAAGCAGCTGCCCCTGTGTGTCTGCAAATAACCCTCCTCAGGACACCGGGAGAAAGATTGAATAGTTTTGCCTTTTTTGGCCTAGGTCACCGTTTGTGTAAGGCTATTTTCTCTTGCTGCTCAGGGGTATTATCGCTTAAATTAGTATTCACATGGTAATGATACATTTGTGGCTCGTTTTTTGTCCCTTCATATACACATGATCACAAAAGTGCACGTCTAACTCTACAGGCAAAACCAGACAATCTTTTGCTGATTTTAATGGCTGGAGTTACTCTGAATTTACAGAAAGTCACGTGGTGCAAGTTTTCCTAACGTTTGAAGTAGCACTTAATTCTCCTCTTCAGGGTTTTGTTCCACAGTTTTCCACTCCAGGGTGTGAGTGGTTGGATGAGTCAAGGCTGTGACACCACTGTAGAGTTTTTCATATTATTTCTTAATGTGCATTATTGCTGCTGATTGCATAAGCAGTTCCTGCAGGAATTGCAGCTTATTTTAATTTCACTGCAGGGACACAGATTCCACCTACTGAAAAGATCAGCTGTCTTAAGCCAGTTATTCTCCCCACTTTAGTTCTTTGCATTATTTTATAATAATACAGCTGACACTTGAGTGCTTACAGTGCTAAATTACATTAGGAGTGTTCAATCGTGTTAATTAGCAATATTGACATGCAGAATGTAGAACCCCTCCATGTGAGTCCAAAATGTGCCTCGTTAATATGCTTTAGCAAGTTAATTCGCATACAGCTCTTTATTTGCAATAGGCACAAAACGGTAGAGCTTTAGTTTTTTTCTTAAAGACCAGGAAAAGCTGGGTAAGAGGAAGTAGGAACGTAGAAGAATTAATTTTGAGGTGATAGAGAAGCTGGAACTCAACTGACAACTGGTTTCATCCCTGCCATTTTGAAGAGTGGTGTTAACTTTTATCATCTGCTGCCTTGGTGTGTCAAGCACTTGTTTTGTTGTTCGTGGGTGGTTTGTTTTTTTTTTGTTTTTTTTTTCTTCAGCATTGCCTTTTGCGAAGTAGAAATGCGTATGACAAGATAAACACAACAGAATGCTGTGAAAATTGTAACTGGGATATGGATTGTGGTTATTTAATAGAGCAGCATTACTGGAAAATAAAGCTACTGTGTGATCTGAAGTTAACTTCCAACTCTGAAACATCTGGCAGAATTCAAAGTATAACATTACAAGAGCATATTTGCAGAAGCACATTATTCTCACAATTGGTGCCAAAGAAAAGGAAAATACAACTTCTTTTCGTTTTCTAAATAAATAGATGAGGATAATGTGATCTTTGGAGAGCAGAAGACTCACTTTGGGCATAGAGAAAACAACTAAAAGACTCTCCAGGACCAGTTGTTCTGAAAAGGGAACTCGATTCACCTTGGCTACGGGTTTTGATTGTTTATAAATATGTCTTCTGAAATTGATATCTCGCTCTTGAGACTGTTTTCCCTTTGCTTTCAAGTGGCCATGTGGTTAGAAAAACAATCCAGTGATTTACAGCTACTTTCTTGGAGGTTAGGTAGGGGCAAGTCTAAATTGTCCAAGTGTATTGGATACTTGGAAAATGGCAGTCTTGCAAGTCACAAAAGCAGCAATAAGCTGCTGGTGATCTTAGTCATCTGCAGTTATTGCAAAGTCATTTTTCTGGGTGATGGGGGGTAAGAGACACGTGGTTAGAAATCCCTCAAATGGCAAATTTTGACTTTGTCTTGTCATTTCTTTGTAGTTGGAGACAAGGTTCCTGCTGATATAAGAATTACTTCTATCAAATCTACCACTCTAAGGGTAGACCAGTCAATCCTCACAGGTACAGTTTCTGTGACTTTTATGTAATTATGTGCATAATTGTAAGTGCCTTTTCACCATTTGTTTGGAATGACCCATTAGAAACAAGCCTGCAGCTATTGAAGTTCTCTGCGTCCAAGTGCAGTAAATTTCTGATCTGGTAACTTCTAGAGTGGCTGAATGTGTTGCTTCATCATTGGCTTTGTGTTCCCTTTAGTGGGATGAACATTCTTACTGAGTCTTGTAATGCTTTTCTGGTCATCCCCTTTCCCCAAGACACAAATAATTTGTGGGAAACTAAAATAAAAAGGAAAAAAAAGTAAGAATATTTTCTAGTTTACAGAGCCTTCTAGGTTTGAACGTCCTGACACCACTCAAATATGAAAGTATGTAAATCTTACTAAATCTCTTCTGCAACAGGAGAGAACAACTTCTGCAGTACTGGCAGCTTTTAAGCTGCTGCTACTAAAGACTCAGTACACTCGAGCCTTATTTGCTGAAATTCTGTGCACACACATTCATGTGTTTTCTGGTACCAGCCCTCAAGAGCAGGGGCTATTTTTAGAGTCCTTTTCAGATTTGTTGAAAACAAAACAAAGTAGCAGCACTTCTGAATATAGGAAAGAAGCTGGGAATTAACCAAGCATGCTACAACAGCTTTCTTTCAGCTGGAACATGAAGGTCTGTCTGCCTGTTTTGGTAGCATAAATTAATGTTAACTAGGTCTGAATTTTAAAACAGTGAAGTATTCATAGGAAGCCTATTTTTCATCCTTGAATCTGTCTTGAAACAGGCTCCAAAGTTTCTCACCACAGACACTGAATAAGACAGGACTGATCAAGCTTTACTTATGTTTAGCATAGGAAGATGGACGCACTCCATGCATGTAAAGCTGTTGGAATAAGTAGAACTAGCCCACCAAAATGCTATAAAAAGGGACTATTCCTTGCTTAATTTAAGTAATAGAATTCTTGTTTTAAAGGAAGTCTTTTCTGTTTTCAGCCCAGTCAATCCTTGAGTCTCCTGACTGATAAAATAGGACTGAGGTCTGAGATGCTGCTCACCAAAATCCTTTTAAAAGGAGGAAGCTTTGGCTCTCTTGAGCTTTCACAAAGTAGTGTAACTCAGTGACTGAAGCTAAGAGCACCACCTTGTGAAATCTGGTGTAGCAATGAACATCTGCTTTTTAAAAAAGGAGCCTTTCTATACCTGTGTGACATGTTTGTAGAAACTGATAAATAATTCTTGCTAAAAGCCAGACATTCAGTTTCCTTGGCCAACTGAAATATTTCCTGTTTCACTTAAGCAATTAAATAAAATCATCTGAGAAAATAAGTCTGACATTCTAAAAATTTCAGTGCTGAAGATTATAACTTTTTGATTCCCTCAGGACTCCAGATATATAACCTCTTCTTAAGACCATTATCTTTATTTTAGGTGAATCTGTGTCTGTTATTAAGCACACTGACCCTGTGCCTGATCCTCGTGCTGTAAACCAAGACAAGAAGAACATGCTCTTTTCTGTAAGTTGTTTTGAGATTTTCAAAACATTTATAAAATAACACGGAAGCTGATAAAAATGTGCAAAACTTATGTTTCTACAGTAATTTTCTAAAGTAATAGTTCTTCAGTGTGATAAGAGCCCGCACAAATCGTGCTGTTGTGTAGCTAAAATTGAGAACTGGCTTTCTATATAAGAATGAAACAGTTTGTTCAAATTTATTTAAAGGAAGCATTAAATACCTTTCAGATAAGAAAATAATTTTCTGCTGGTGGGCTGCTCAATTTAACTGCTCCTTTCCATGTTAAATATGTTCACACAGGGAGCCCCAGAGAACACATCTCTTACTCATAGCAAATAATATTAAGTCTGACAAAATAGAGTCCTAATTTAAAAAAAAAAAGGAGAGGGAAAACACATTCAGTATTCAATGTATTCAAGTTGAAATATTTACTGCTTGCTCAGCAGCCAGGTTTGGCTATGCTCTTGTGAGAGAGATCAATACTGACTCGTTTTGAGCCTGTTCTGGGAGCAGAAATTCCACCCTGGAGTGTTTCCTTACCGACACAGGCAGTGCCATCCTCTTCCTCTTTGCCCTTTTCCATGTCCTGGCTGAAAGAGTCTTAACGTGTAGGAGGTGGTTTGGTTTGAGGTGTTTTCATGGTGGTTTTTTTTTGTTCAATTAAGACCAAACAAAAGAAACTGGCCCACAAAACCCGTTTGTAGGCTGACTCCCAAGTTTTCCCTTCTGTCTTTCCCTCAGGGTACAAACATTGCTGCTGGTAAGGCCATGGGCGTGGTCATTGCAACAGGGGTAAACACCGAAATCGGGAAAATCCGTGACGAGATGGTGGCGACCGAGCAGGAGAGAACCCCCCTGCAGCAGAAGCTGGATGAGTTTGGGGAGCAGCTGTCCAAAGTCATCTCCCTCATCTGCATCGCCGTGTGGATCATCAACATCGGCCACTTCAACGACCCCGTGCACGGCGGCTCCTGGATCCGCGGCGCCATCTACTACTTCAAAATCGCCGTGGCGCTGGCCGTGGCCGCCATCCCCGAGGGTCTGCCCGCCGTCATCACCACGTGCCTGGCGCTGGGCACGCGCAGGATGGCCAAGAAGAACGCCATCGTGAGGAGCCTGCCCTCTGTGGAAACCCTGGGCTGCACCTCGGTGATCTGCTCCGACAAGACGGGTACCCTGACCACGAACCAGATGTCGGTGTGCAGGGTACGTCCCGCTGGCTGCTTCTGCTGCTCCTTTTCTGCTCAGCCGCTCTGAACAGCCAGCATCGCTCAAATTCTCCTGATCCCGGCTCTTTCTGTTCTCATATCGTGAAAATCCTGCCTTGTTTTCCTAAGATAAGCCTCTACTTTTAATTCAGTTTTCCACTGTCTCTTCCCTTATTTAGTCATGGTCAAAAATAGCTGTACCCACACTCATGGAAGAGAAAGTTGTTTGTAAGCAGCTTTCCATTGACTTGTCTGAGCCTTTCAGGTTATTCTTTGGTGTGATTTATGCCTTTTTTTAGGAAGTTACAATGTAGAACAGGATGTGTGTAGATGTAAAACACTTGCCTCTTTAATTGAGAAAAACAACAATGGTGGAGAAACTTAGTATGAGAAAAGGAGATTTACTGCAGTAACTTTGGTAGTCAAAGGTGTTTTCACCACTGGGTGGTTCCAGTGGTTATTTGGTTATCTTACCTTCAGTGTAGCTGTGCTCGTCTAGTGTTGCTTAATTTGGGACTTTCATGGCTGGTCACTTAACAAAATGCATGTTCAGTTGCCAGTTTGTGCTTCACTGTGGGGGCTTAATGGAGAAAACACTGAATTCTTCTGTTTAATAACTTTAGATGTTCGGTGGCACAGCAACTCCACCATGAAATGTCCAGAGTCTCATTACAACGGGTTAGAATTCCAAATGTGTGCATGTTGAGCACTGCACACCAGTGGTGAAAGTTTGTAAGCTCTGAGCACTTTATTCTCATGTGATTGATGGCTTTTTCTTCCTAATTGCTGGTTGACTTGTTCTACTTCCTTAAGTATCATAGTATTTATACCTAAGAGACACAAAGCAGCTGCTCATCAGTATTCCAGAGGAGGTTACTTGCAGTAGAGTTGCATAACTGCCCTAGTCTTTGCAGGGTTTTTTTCATCCTGCAGATGCCAAAAGCAGGAGGCTTCTTGGTTAACTCATCATTTAAGTTGTGTTTATTTAAAAGCTCAAAATGCTCTGCTCCTTATTTAGAGGGCTAAATGTTTTAGATCTTGTCCAGTGCAACTTGCTTGGAGACCTCTGACGGCTCCAAAAAAACATGAATTACAGTTTGCAAAAATGTAGCAAAATTCTAATACCTAAGTTTATTTTATTGGGCTGTATTTTGAGAAGGTGCTTGTCTAGAACATCAGGCAACACAATGAGGGGAGAGGAGAACATTGCTAAAAAGTGATGTGACAAAATGGCCTGTGCTAACTAGTGGATGAGAAGTTCCATTAGAAGTTCTCTTCTCCAGTGCCACTCCAGCAGGCCATGAAGAGTAAAACAGCTTCAGGCACTGTGGTTTTTATCTCCATCTTCTCAGATGGGGTTCTGCCTGCAGCTCTCCTAGAAAGGAAACCAAGGAAAGACCGAGTTGCAGGTCTCTCAGAGCTACAACTGCATCCTTCCGATCGGTGTCTTGATTTGAAAGGATCGTTTTAGCAGTGCTAGAAGTTGGCTGAATGGTTTGAGCTGCCCATGTCCCATGTGGCAAAGTGACTCATAACTAGGAAACCAGGACAGGAAACACTTCTGCTTAAGGCTGGTATTAAGAGAAACTGGCCACAGTCTGGCTCTTGCTAAAGCCTCACCTCTTAGATCTCAGCTTCTCCTGTTTGTAGGTGCTTTTATTTTGACTTTGGCAGGAATTGTCAGTGTCCAAGCTGCCCTGAGTGCTTTTGACTGTTTCAAAGCAGAGGAATTAATTCATAGTTCATGAGAATTAATTTACTGGTGTGAAGCTTAGGAAGAGCTTGGATCTGGTGAGGATTGTCAGGTGGTGTGTGAGTAGTCTTCCCAGCTGAAGTGTACACAGATCCTGTGGTTTTCAGCTCTGTTTTCCAGTGAGATCTGTAGGCAGAAGGGCTGTTACCTGTACTTTGTACTTCAGTGTATGGAGCTGTTCAAACATATGTGGGATCGAAGTGCAGAGAATCGAGGTTTGTATGGTTTGTATGTTTATTCTGCCTGCACTTGCCTCTTGTACCTGCGTGCTTAAGGTCTGTTTAATTCTCTTGCATTAATTATTGTTCAAAGATAGTAACACTTCTAACTCTCTAATTGCAGATGTTTATCCTGGACAGAGTAGAAGGAGACAGCTGCTCTCTGAATGAATTTACTGTAACTGGTTCAACATATGCTCCCATGGGAGAAGTGTAAGTGTTCTGTTCAAGTTAAATATTTGTCTGTTTATGTATTCACTGTTACTTTAGTCTAGAAAAGGGATGCATGTAAAATTCAATAGTGATTGTTAATAAATGAAAGGTCAGCAGGTGAGAATGCACACTGAAGGGCTGGGGGGAAAGTAATTAACAGGAAAAGAAAGATAAATGATAGAAAAGTAAGCCTTCTTAAAACTGAATGCAATCTCCAGGATTGCAATGTTCCCTTGATAATCTAAAAATTAATTAGGGGTAGAGAGGATTTATTTCACTGGAATCTTACTGGACTGAGATGAGCGATCTCAGTGCTCCTGAGTGACGTTTACTTTTTTAATTTAAAAGCTGGGTAAATCTGAAGAGGTGAGCATTTGCTAATCTGTGAGCTCAGTGTGTCCAATTTCCCTGCCTCAGAGAATGGGGAAGTTGTTTTTTCTGAGGCATCTTCTGAATGTGTTGGAGTTACCTCTTAAATTGTCTGTAAATTCCTGTCCCTGGCCCTCAGTAGTTTGTTGATGCATCTGTACTTGAGTTGATGTGTGTGTTTGTCTCAGCCTTTGCTATTTGAGCTGCTGTTAAAGCCAGTCCTTTAGGAAAGGAATGAGGTTTGGTTTACTTTATCAGTTGCAAGTCTCTGCTAGTGAGGCAAGCGGTTCATCCTGACAACTTCAGGAATTTTTAGGACTCTGCTTCTTGAAGAAAAGCTTCTTTTTACTGGGTTGTTACAGCTCCTTTTACTTGGTCAGTCCTCCATGTGTTTCATAATCTTATAATTCAGTTTTACTTGCAGAATAGAATTTTGTTGTGGATAAAATAGAATTTAATTTCAGTTATCATAAACATTTCAGCCTTGTGCAGTTTTGCACGTGTGCCTCTGACTCCTGCAGTCTTGCCCATCTCAGCAGTGATTGTCTCTGTTTGATTTCCATAGCAGTTAAGACCCTGGTGTTCCCAGCAGCTGGAAATCTTAATTCCCCAGTTCTCTTTTTTGTTTCAAAGCTAATTGCCATCAAAAGCTTACGCTCTCATTTTAGGAGATGGCATTTGCTTAGGCAAAGTGACTCCAGACCTTGCAAAACTCCCAGCTATTGCACTTCAGCTGGTCTCAGAAGAGCTCCAGATAAACAAAATAACAAAATAGAGTGTGGTGACAGATGTGGGGGATAATGAGCCAGACAGCAATGTTTGTTAATGGGTGGTTTTTACTTGCTGAAGTTGGGGGAATGTGAACAAGTGTGTTAAACTTGCTGCATTCGTGGGCACAAAGGATTCTGAGAGAGGAAAATGGCTCAGAAAGGCTCTTACTGGAGCATAAGGAAACTCAGCTCAACTCCAGCCCTTAGGGCTGGTTTATTTCTGCATTTATGGACAGCTTTTAAAGCTGTGGCTTTGGAGGGATTTTAAGTAGGGTGACTGACTTCACCTTGGATTGCAAACTGTCACTGAAAATGAAGTTTGGGGAGGTCAGGAAGCAGTTAATCCATTGCACTGCCCCAGAGCAGGTCCTGCTCCAGATAGGAGCCATTTCTGGCAGGTGTTACTTGGTATTTCAGACACTGTTGTCTTCCCCAGCTGATTCAATCTCATAACCATTAAGTGTTTTTGCACTAAATCGGCAATTTTTCATTTACTCTTACAATATTTGATACCTCAATCTGTCCAAAGACTCATTCAGAATATAAAATCACAAATACTTCTTACTAAAAGCCCCCCAAATTTCATACTGATTTATTTTCCAGGGATATTGGGAGATTGTCAAAGTTTGGAGTAGTTTTGCCATGTCTCAGCACACTCAGTGCTCACTGCAAACTGAGAGCACAAACCCAACAATAATTAAGAACTGCAGCAAAAGCTGGCAGATTGCATTTGACCTTCAAATGAGTTCATCTTGAAAAACCTGAAGCTGTAAGGAAAAAAAAATCCTTTATACAGAACTGATCCCAGCACCTTAGACTCTGCATTTGTCACTTCAGAAATTGTTGTTAAGGAACACAAAAACAAGGGTTATCAAAACACACCTTGGTATAAGAAGTTACAGATATATCAATATGCTGGTGTTCTCTGAGCTCAGAACAGGTGAAAACAGGAAGTTTTGGGTGGGATAGACGAGGTGACAACCTGAGAGCTGGACTTTAAAGCCACAGCTTATGGCTGTAGGGTTATATGCAAAATGAAACATTGGAAACATACTTGTTTGCTTAAGATTCATTTTGTTCTCGTGCTGTGTTACACAACACTGGAATTTGTTTGCAGTACCACAACCGAACAAAAGCTTACATAATGGGACATGTCATAGTCTGTGTTGTGAATTCTTACAGAGTAATGATCCACATCTTTCCACCATCAGACCTTTTCTTCCCCTCCTTGGGAGCTTTAATAAAATATGTTATATATTAGCTCCGTCTTGCTAATTTTGCTAGGAAGAAAATAACAGTATTGAACACTATCTTGGTTCTTTTATGCTTGCTGTAGAAGTATGGGAATGTTACAGAAAAGGAATGGATTCACTCTTTCCAAATGTGAAAGTAGAGAAGTTGCTTCTTACTTGTGATGTCAAAATGGTGCATGACTTCAGGAAAATGCACCTTCCTTCTCTCTCAGGGCTTGAGATATTGGTCATTAAGTGTGTATTGCTACTAGAAAAGAGTATTTCTTTTCTACTGGAATTAGTCTTGCAAAATGACTTCACTTCTCATGGCTTTAGGAGGCTCACATATAACACAGATCAATTTTTAGGAAATTAAAGAGGTGAAATTTGCCTAAATGCCTGGCCAGTGCATCCGCTTCGTGCATTGCAGTAAAGCTGCAGAACAAGCAGTAGGAAGGACGCTGAACTCCTGAGGTTCCCAGCAATATCCCTCTCCTGCTTGGATCTGCACTCCAAACCCTGCCATGCTCAAACAGTGCTTTCCTGTGCCTCAGCACTGAGCCCTTTTCCACGCTGCTGAGTGGCTGTCACTGCAGGAAGTGAGGTTTTGTCACTTGGAGTGATGCCATCGATGATCTTGTCATTCCATTCATGGCTGTGACCAAACTCCAGAATTCCGCTCTATCAATCCTGCTCTTCTCAACAATTCCAACAGTTCCAAGTCCATAACTAATGAGCATTGTACTAAATGGAAATGCAGTAAAGAGGATAAAGAAAAGATGCTAATACTAAATAACTAACTTCAATCTCCCCCTTTTGTTCCTCTGGAAAGGCATAAAGATGACAAACTCATTAAATGTAGCCAGTATGATGGTCTTGTGGAACTTGCAACGATCTGTGCACTCTGCAATGATTCCTCTCTGGATTACAACGAAGTAAGTTCATGTCCTGGAACAGAGGAGAGTGTGGGAATGAAGATAAACGTTCTCATCTGTCTCTGTAATACCTTTCAGTGGTAAATCCCCTTCTAGTCAAGGGGGGAGAGTATTTAGGCCTTCTGAAGTATTAATTCTGAGAATTACTTGTTTGTTGAACACTGGGAACTAAATTTAGCAGCAAGCGTAATCTGTAATTTGGAGATCTCCTGGTGCTGCTTTCTTGCTTTGCCTCACTGCCTTATGGTTGCTACCAGGTCTCAAAATGTCTTAAATGCTTGATGATAAAACACTGACATCTCTTTCTGCTGCTTTTGAGGGTGAAGGCTTCAAATTCCTACAAATCAAACTCCTCAAAGTTGCTCTTTAAAAATAGTTTTACTTGTTTCGTGAGCCACGTTAAATCTTGTTAAGCTTTTTTTCCCCCCATTGTGAAGCTTTTGTCTCTGCTAGGTTCCAGGTGAGGTTTAAACTCCTGTGTTTTTGTTGCTTTGTGTTAACTCAAGGCTAAGGGAGTTTATGAAAAGGTTGGTGAAGCCACGGAGACGGCGCTTACGTGTCTGGTTGAGAAAATGAACGTGTTTGACACGGACCTGAAGGGACTTTCTAGAATCGAACGTGCCAACGCCTGCAACTCCGTGAGTCCCCTTTTATTGGGATTGTCTGGGGAGACAGCTCTGTAGTACATATTGCCTAAACACATTTTTATGTTGTTTTTTTTTTTAAATTTTAATAAGGTGATAAAACAACTCATGAAGAAAGAATTCACTCTGGAATTCTCCAGAGACAGAAAGTCGATGTCTGTCTATTGTACTCCAAACAAACCAAGCCGCACGTCCATGAGCAAGATGTTTGTTAAGGTCAGTCCCTCACTTGAGAGAGTGTGGTGATGGGATGGCTGCAAAGTAGCACCATACTTAAAAATTACACTACAACTGACTGCAGCTTGAAGTGGGAGCAAGGACTTTGTAATTTAAGCAAATCTTGTAATGGAAAGGGATTTATTAAGCTAATAAGCAAAATTACTTTTTGCCTCTCCAGGGTGCTCCTGAAGGTGTGATTGACAGATGTACACATGTCCGTGTTGGAAATGCTAAAATACCTTTAACCTCAGGAATTAAGCAGAAAATAATGTCTGTCATTAGAGAATGGGGAACTGGCAGAGACACATTGCGTTGCTTGGCTCTGGCAACCCATGACAATCCTCCCAAAAAAGAGGAAATGAATCTGGAGGACTCCTCAAATTTCATCAACTATGAGGTAAGATGAGTAGCACTTCTCCCTCTCCCAAAATGGAGAATGGCGACTCCTTATGTTGGATTATTCCATGAGGAATTTATGTCTGAGAATTTTCTCTTTCTGGGTATTTTTGATGTCAGACACAATACCCCACGTGTGTGGAGGAATTCTCAGTCTAAGAAGAGACTTTGTGTTTTAGAAGAAACTGTTGATGGCAGGTAGACAGGCTGCTGCTGCTTGACTGAAAGCACAAGAAGAAATCAGTTAAACAGTCCAAAAATTGCGTTGTGGTTTCAGCTTCAATGGTTTTCAGTTTGGCATTGCTCAACTGCAAGACCTTTCTGGGGATTTTGTGGTGGAACATACCTGCTCTGGGAGTCCAGTTCACTACCCTGCCTCTGTGCTGTCAGCTGCAAGGGCTCAGTCCGTGATTATCATCTTAGCTGCTCTGTAATTTTCCAGTGAAATCTATATCTGGTATTTAGGAGGAAGATAATAACAGTTGCATGAGTTTTTGGCTTGTGCTCTCTCTGCTCCTGGCACTGATGATAAAAATGAAAGACTCAATGCTTGCAGGTTGAATTTGCTAGGCTGGCAACTAGAGCACGTTTTAATGAATAAAATTAGTGCATTTGAAGCAAAAGTTGGTAAGGTAGGATAAGGAATGATCTCAAATGTCACAACACAGAGAGATGTAACATGCAGGGAAGACAATTCTTTCACTGCTGCCAGATGAGAAATCTGCAGGATCTTGCACTGAAACTCGGTGTATCTTGTTTCAGACCAACCTGACCTTCGTGGGCTGTGTGGGAATGCTGGATCCCCCGAGGATCGAAGTAGCTTCATCCATAAAGCTGTGCAGACAGGCTGGCATCAGAGTTATCATGATCACCGGTGACAACAAGGGCACGGCCGTGGCCATTTGCCGCCGCATCGGGATCTTCGTGGAAGATGAAGATGTGTCCACCAAAGCCTTCACCGGTCGGGAGTTCGATGAGCTCTCCCTTGCTGCCCAGAGAGATGCCTGTCACCATGCCCGCTGCTTTGCCCGTGTGGAGCCTTCCCACAAATCCAAAATTGTGGAGTTTCTTCAGTCTTTCGATGAGATCACAGCCATGGTAAGTAATGGAATTATTCTTTGGTTTGAAAGGCAAACTCTGTGTTTAAGCCCTGGTTAGGCCTTCTCAGAGTAACTCCCCATTCTGGAAAACACTTCTCTCCACGTTTCCCTGCACTTAGTGAGTTTTAAGTATCCAAAACCACACCCAGTGCAAAATTCCTTTCTGGATCTGTATGTTAATGGCCACCGTATTTACTGATTCGTTTCCAACCCTGAATTCTCATTTTAGACTGGTGATGGTGTCAATGATGCCCCTGCATTGAAGAAGGCAGAAATTGGAATTGCCATGGGCTCTGGTACTGCAGTGGCCAAAACTGCATCTGAAATGGTTTTAGCAGATGACAATTTCTCCACGATTGTAGCTGCTGTGGAAGAAGGACGTGCCATTTACAACAACATGAAACAGTTCATCCGATACCTGATCTCCTCCAATGTTGGGGAAGTTGTTTGGTAGGTTTAAATTTATTTTTTTCTTTGAACTAGAGTAGTGATGATGGAGTCTTCCAGTATTTCTCACTGAAACCAGAGGAGCAGGTTCTCCAGGTAAGGGGTCTCTGAGGAGGTTGCATGTTTCTGGCCTGGTCTTTGGTGAAGAATTGTAACTCCCCACAGAAGTTGCACCCTGTGTTACACAGAATATTCTAGCTCAGTAGGTAATGCTTTCCAATTACTTCTGTGATTGGAATAATTCTCTAGAGAAGGAAAACCAAAGCCCTAATCAAACAGTACAAGATCTGGAATTTCAGATAACACAGGCACGGCTTAGATGTTTGTTTAACCTCAAGTTACAGGAACAGGTCTTGTGTTCCTTTGGGAGGAGCAGTGGTGACCCAGCACCACAGAATGCATTTTGGGTGACAGAATGTAAATATTGATCTCCTCACAGTCCTTGCATCAAAGCAGACTTTCTCCTAGAGTGGGATAAAGCACAGCAATTGTCTTGCCTTGTTTCTTGTCAGCTTTAAGGCTGTCCTTCATAGGGCTCTTGCTGCAGCCCCTATTTCTGTTCTGTTTATTCACACAGGCTTGGTGCCATGGAAGTTACAGGCTCATTAAACTTCTGCAGGGACTAGCAGGAATCTAGGGAAATGAAGCTTAGGCATTTGAGCTAAAATGTGTCTTTTAGAAAGGGGTTTGCAAGCCTTTATCCATGTGTGTGTATATATATATATTTACCTATGCAGACAAGTAGAGTGGGGAAAAAACAACCCTAAAGTGAAAATCCTTCAATTTTTTTAAGTTACCCAAAGGAGACAATGCTTCAGAGCTTACATGCCAGTGGTTAGTCTTTGCTCTTGGATATATGTTTAGTTTTCTGATTGTGAATATTCAGCTCGTGATCTTCAGTGGGTAAGGGAGAACAGAAGTGCTGCTACAGGCTTAGGTTTAAACATTACTGACATGCACAAGAACAAGCTTGTAACTGGTGGGTTTCTTTGTAGTATCTTCTTGACTGCTGCCCTGGGTTTTCCTGAAGCTCTAATTCCCGTTCAGCTGCTGTGGGTGAACCTTGTGACGGATGGCCTCCCTGCCACTGCCCTGGGCTTTAACCCTCCTGACCTGGACATCATGAATAAACCACCGCGCAACCCCAAGGAGCCCCTGATCAGTGGGTGGCTCTTCTTCCGTTACCTGGCTATTGGATGTAAGTACTAATGCCTTTTTTCTCCTTAAATAAGCTAAGACATGAACTACTGAACTACAACCTTTTTTTTTTTTTCACTACTGGAAGTCTTGAGGCTGAAGTTCAAGTGTGGCGAGTGAGGTCTTGTCTTGCATGTGGTTCACAACGCTGAGAAAAGCTCTTTGCTTTCTTTCAGGTTATGTTGGTGCTGCCACAGTGGGTGCTGCTGCTTGGTGGTTTATTGCTGCTGATGGTGGTCCAAGAGTTTCCTTTTACCAGCTGGTATTTGCTCAGTTTAATATCTTTGGGGGGAGAGGGGAGGTTCCTGCTGCTTTCATACTTGAAATGACTGTACAAACCCGGTAGGTTACGGGAATTTCTATAACGAAACATTTTTTGATCATGTTTAATTAGTCTTGATAGTAAAGCTCAGAGGTGGGATAGCTAAGCTGCTAACAATTTGAAGGATTAATTGTTGTCTTGTAAGTGAAAGCCTAAAGAGGATTTTTCTAAAGCAGGCAAAAGTTTGTAAGCCCTGGTTTTAAGAGTTACAGTAGAAACTTTTTTTTTCTGTAATACTCACAGCTTTTTTCCTAGTTGCCTATTTTACATTTGAAAAGGTAACAAGCTGTGGAAGTGAGTTGACTCTGTTCTGTTCCAGAGCCATTTTCTGCAGTGCAAGGAGGACAATCCAGACTTCTTTGGGGTTGACTGCGTGGTCTTTGAGTCCCCATATCCGATGACAATGGCTCTCTCTGTGCTTGTCACCATAGAGATGTGCAATGCTCTCAACAGGTTCGTATGTCCCAACAGGAAAGCCAAGTCTCTGCATAACTTATCCAAAATCCTGCTTTTTGTGTAATTTGATCCTTGGTGGACAGCTCAGCTAATGAAGAGTGAGTCACATTTCCCTTCCGAGTTCTGGTCGTGCAAACAAACTTGACTCTTAGATAACATTTGAGATCTCTTATCATAAGGTGTATTTTTAAGTCTGCCAATTTACTCTGGTATTTTACTAAGCACAAGCAACTGAAATATCTTCCATTATTTTTAATCTAAGCTTAATCAATCAGATTATCCCGCCTATGTTGGTATAAAGTGATATCAAGGAGAACTAAAATAAGAATGCTGAAGATATGGAAAATAGTTTTTCCTGCCCTAAGGGAGTGTGGGTTTAGCCAATTAATATTAGATTATAAATGGAAACCACTAAATAGCACAATGTCAAGGGTATTTGTCTTCAAATAGCTTAGAGGTCAGTTAATTTAAAAACAAATAAACTTGAAATACAAGTGTACTGGGGTAGTCCTACATAAAGATACTGCTCTATATCTGCTGCTCTGGATCTCAGCCTCTTCTCCAGCCGAGCCTAAATGCAGATGGATCACGAGCCAGCATTAAGGAGGTGCAAGTTCTTGACCCTCTGTCAGTCATTCAGTGAACTTCAGCAGAAGTGGGTGCACTTGGGGCCCCGGTAGACTCAGGGGGATTCTGTCTTAGGCTGCCATGTCCACACTTCCCTTTCCCTCCCATGGAGAGGATTTTGGGGTCACAGCGGAAAGAATAGACTAGATCAGGAACAAGCACAACACACAAGACTTTCAAGAATAAACGTGAGGCTGATGGTGACTGCTTCGCTGAGCTGACTTCAGGCCAGTTTGGGGTTGCAGCATCCGTCTAAACCCTGTCCTGGGCTGTTTCCTGCCTGGGCTCCCCGGCCTTGCCAGGCTGCTTTGTGGTTCTCGGAGTTTCCTGTTGGTGTTAGTCACACACGAGCCGCGTTTGTGTTGCAGCCTGTCAGAAAACCAGTCCCTGATGAGGATGCCCCCGTGGGAGAACATCTGGCTGGTGGGGGCCATTTGCTTGTCCATGTCCCTCCACTTCCTTATCCTTTATGTGGAACCGCTGCCAGTAAGTGCTCGTGCCTCCCCCTACCCCTGATGTACACACAGAGCAAACCCTTGTGGGGCCTGAGGCCAGGGCTGCAGGGGGAGCCTGCTGACCCTTGGCTTTTCTTGCAGATTATCTTCCAGATCACGCCTCTGAACGTGACCCAGTGGCTGATGGTATTGAAAATCTCCCTCCCTGTCATTCTGCTGGATGAAACACTTAAATATGTGGCCCGTAACTACCTGGAACCTGGTAAAGATGATAGTGTGCGGCCTGCCACCAAACCCTGTGCTCTGTCAGCATGCACCGAAGGAGTTTCCTGGCCGTTTGTGTTCATTACTATGCCCCTGGTTATCTGGCTTTACAGCACAGACACTAACTTTAGTGATATGTTCTGGTCTTGACTGACATGGTGACGAGTTTTACATTCAAAGGAAAAAAAAAAAGTTTAACTTAATTTTTTTATTGTTTAGAGCAACTGTCTATTTCTGCTGAATTTTCACATGAACATATTTGCCGGTGATGGAGGTTTCATAATCTAGATTTTGGTTTTTTGCTTTTTCTGACTTCAGTGGGGGCAATATATTCCTCTTTTATACACAGTTAAAGTGTCCATTGACATGTACAGAGAACTAACACTATTTTATGCAAATATTTTTTTGTAGATGAAAAGCATGTACAGTGTTCTGTTCAATAGTCTATTCATCATGTAAAAAAAAAGTAAATTTTTTTTGAGCCAGCGGACACTATCAAACTAAATTGGCAGCAGATTTTAGGGAATGAATGTGTGTTGTCTAAAACTAAAAAAGCATGTAACTGTTTGTCTTCTGCATGATCATCCAAACTTAATTTGTCATAAAGTCAGGTTTTGTTCACGAGCAGAACTTTCTGCACTGGGTAGAGAGTCCTGCTCCCTGGGTCAGGATTTCTTCTCGGTCCCCTCTTCCCTCACTCTCGGTTCTTGACTGTCCTTGTTTACACCACTTTCTGTATGAGGTATGCCTGATCTCGCTCGTGCAGAAAATATCATTCCAGGTGCAGCCTGCTGGGGTTCTTCCATACTCTCAACACACATAGGGTTGTTTTTTTTTTAAAGATTATTTATTTGTCTATTGTATTTTATTGTAACAGACCTTATTTTGCCAGTGTTGCCCATTATGCAGGGATAGGGAGGACTACTTCTGTCTCCTCAAATCTAAAGCCTTTTTAACACACACAATCTGTTTCAATTCAAATGAGGGTTTAAGTTGGGGTTTAATACCTTTTTTACACGTGTCAGAGCCTTTCTTTTTCTTTTTTTTTTTTTCCCCCCTTTAAAATCAGAATTTGCAATGAGACCTGAAAAAATAACTTGCACTGCATAGCTAGAAATTGGATTTCCTACACTTAGGGCACTAATGCTCAGTTGTATACATGGAGTTACTCTGCTGGCCTGTTGTTAGCCTGACTTGAAGTAACAAGCTCGTGTGTGTTTTTTGTAAAATCTGTAAATAGCACATGACCAAATTGAACATATTGTATAGAACTATTTTTATTTTAATGTGGCACTAACCACCTTCATTATTACGGTAAATGTTAAAGCATGTTTTCAAATTCAGTCCTGTATCAACAATGTGTAAGTCATTAACAGTCCTAACTGTGGTGTTTTTCTCCAATGCCTTCCAACTTTCATCGACTAAAGTGAGTATTTTTCTTCCATTTCACCCTGCCAGTGGTGACTTGCTGTAAAATAGCATATGCTGTATACATGTTGAAGAATAAATAGTAATTTCCTTCATTCCCATGCTGTGTTTTGTCAAACTCTGCTGTGCTACATTATTATCACCACTTTAGACTCTTGTTTTGTGGTCTGAAGCTCAAATTACTGATTCCAAAGGCAAAGCACTTGCTTTTGGTTTAGTGCATTTTAGGGTCTTGTTTTATGGCACCTGGGAGCCTTAGTGCCCCGAGGTCTTACAGCTTTTGGTCTTAAGTTTGAGATAAAATCAGACAAATCTGTAACTTAAGACACTGACAGCTGTTACCGTGAATGTTTAGTGTCCAAAACTCTCTGGTACTCATGGTCAGGTGCTGGTTTACTCCAAAGCTTTTCCCTGCTCTGAAACAGGGGCTGCCCCTTGGAGCTGAGCACCCTTCCCTCATCCCTGGTACCTGCAGTGCTTGAAGGGCAGGTGCTGCTCCTGGCAAAACCAGCTCTTTATTTGTTATTTGCTATCTGAGAAGGCAAGAGAACAGTCTCAGCTTAACAGGGCAGTCTTTGAAACGTGCCCTGGGGTCACGGTGTCTGTAGAGCAGCAGGTGCTGTTATCTTGTGCTGGCTCAGTCTGCTTTAGTAACCAAATTCAAACAGCTCTGTGATCCCTCTTAGAGGGGAAGGATAGTTCCAGGCTCTGTTCTGTTGGTGCCAGCTGGAATGCAGAGAGCACACATAATTCTCTAGGTTTAAGCTCTCAAGTGGAGATGCTCCCTCAGAACACAGAGGCTCTATCAGAAATTCCACTGCATTTTGATACTTTGTTTATAGAGACTTCCACTTGTTTGAGTTGATGCTGAAGTGGCTCAGAGGAGCTGACCTGATGATGTAGTAGGTGTGTTGCCAAACTGTGAGCATTCAAATCCCCCTGAATGCCCTTTTTTAGTGTGGAAGAGCCAAACTAAGGTTTTGCATTCCACAAAACCACTGGCCTGCACCGGCCGTTTGCTGTATCAATAACAAATGAGCAGCAAGAGACTCATCCCTGTTTCTTGAAACAAAAAATAATAGTTCCTGTGATGTAGGATGCCTCGAGATCAAAGTATGTACCAGTATGTTACTTGCTAGAAACAAATTACCATTTTAGTTCTGTGTGCTCCCACTGCTGTTGACAGACATTTCCAGGGCAGGAATGCCACTGAATCCTTGAACACGGGTTCTGCTGAACCTCAGAGGGCCATGTTGGTGGCCTTTTTAAAGCCACGTGTCTGACTGCCACCATGAATAATTCTGCTTCTTGTACAATCCTATTCCTGTCTTTTATGCCTTTTAATCCTGCTATACACCCTATTTTTCCCCCCCTTAAGAAGCTGAAGGGGAAAATGACTGTCAGTAAGTAGAATTCAGTCTTCAACACCTTCTCTGTTGGATCTGTCAGTGTTGAAGGTGAATCTTGCTGCTTGTCATGGATTTCTGTAGACATCTGTGAGCTTGTTCGTGCTGCTGTCTCAGAGGCACTCAGGATAGGGCCTTGTGTTCCTTGGAGTTTGCCTTGAAGGCTGGATGAGTGGTTGGCAAATGGAGTGGGATACATCCCTAGAAGCTCCTGAGCTTCTTGCAGGAACAGTCAGGTTTTTTTAAGGTGCTCTACAGAGCCCAAGCAATCTTCATCTGCCCTCTTTTTCTTCTGTCTCTCTCAATCTTGTCCAAGTTTTCCTGCAGAAATGGAGCAATAGAGTTCCCCGAGATCAGCAGTTGCAGATCTCGGGCTGGCTGGCAGTTGTGCTGTGCTTTCAGGGCTTCTGTTTTCCAGGTGTTTTAAATCCCACCCTTGTCTGGTCTGGCCAAATGCTGAGGCCTATCGTGACATTCCTCCTGAGCAGTGAAGCATCCTGCCCTGCAATCACATCCTTGTGATCCTGGAGCTGGAGTGCTGGGTCTGGGCTCCAGCCCTGGCAGCTGAGCAGGCTCGGGGAGGCTGCAGGAGGAGCATGAGGCAGCTGAGGGCTTTTCTGTTTTAGAAAGTACAGAACTGCAGCACCAAGTTTGTAATTTCTGCAGGAAATGTCTGAACAAACCTGTTTATCCTTAGTTGTATAGATCCTGTCATCCTTCAGCCTCAGTCCTTTCAGCTGCAGAGGCCAGCAAGGGAGGACTTTTCAGGACAGACTCATTTGCCAACATCTCAAAATCAAAACTGTCATTTAATTTCTTTGGCCCCAGATACTTCCTCCCTAACATCCCCAGTGCTGGGGTTGAAGTAGATAACTCCTGTTGAACCATGTTAGCCCAGAGAACACAAACAGCAGCACTTAGTCCCAAGTAGAACTAACTCAGAATTCCCCAGGCTTGATCTCCCACTCCATTCTTACAAAATAACTTCATTTTTTTTTTGTTTCTCTTTGCTCCCATCTCACCGAGCTTTTCATCTCTGCTGTTTTCTGGATTCCTTGGTGCCCTCACACATCACTGCTTATTCTCTCCTGTGAGAGGGGTGTGTAAGACCAGGATCAATCGTGTGATTGATGCTGCCTTATGCTGGGAACACCAGGAAGGATATTGGCTTGTGCTGGGAACCCAGTGGGGTTTGGAATGAGAGCAGCTCCTCCTGAATCCTGTGTTCTGTAGCAAGGAGGATGCTCAGGCAGCTGCAGTCATGCATTGAATTTTTAGCCAGGAGCTTTTGTCTTTGCAGTGCCTTGGGCTCTCTCCGCTTTCACGCGTGAGCGCTCCAAAGTGCTGAGCTGCACAATGAGCTGCTCCTTCTTGCCGGCATCCGAGCAATAAAAATAGTTCATACTTGGTTTCCCAAAACATGATTGCAAATAAATGACTATGAAAGAGGCTGCAGAAAAGAATTTCTACCAGTCTGGCGAAGTGCTCCGAGGCTTGTGTTGGTAGAGAGGCTGTTGGGGAGGTTCCTGGTACGAAACTGAGTTTTTAATCTGATGATAGAATGCAGTACAGCAGTGCCGGCTCGAGAACACAGCTCGAGCCCAGAGTTCACGGTAAACAGCCCAAAGGGGGCTGAGTTTGCTGAGATGAAGGGAGGTAAAACCGATACAGAGTCGTCTGTCTCTTGCACCTGTCTTGTTTACTTTTTTGCACTTCTAACCATTAACTGTTTCCCTAATCTCTGCTAATTACATCCTTAATTGCATTAATATGCATTTTCAAACCTTAGCAGGAGAGCCCAAATTTTAGTGTTGAAGCAGCATTTGGAAGAGCTTCCATGGAGCTGTAGGGACTCAGAGCAGTCTCTCCAGACACAAGGCTGACCTTACGCTGTGGTAGGGGCAAAGTACAGCAGGAGCTTTAGGACGTTGTACTCTACCCTTTGCCTACACATTAATCCGTGTAGTTTAATGACTTCTTCAAAGCTTTCCTACTGCTTCCCAGAACAAGCTGCCTAACTTGGAAAAGGGACATTGTTAGGTCACTTTGGGGCCAAACTCGTCATAATGCCTCGACTTAAAAAAACAAGCGCATAGTGTGGAACTTGAAAGTAGAAATTCCAAAGAAGTGAGAATTGTCTGTTGCCACTGGTCAGGCAGAGAAAGGCAACAGCTAATTAAACATGTCTTAATTATTTTTCACTGCAGTCTTAGGTAGGAAGTGCTGGCTCTGCTGATAATCGAGGGAGCTGAGCCTTAATCCAGAGGATTCTGAGCTTCAAGAACAAAGTAACCTGAGAGTGTCCCTTCAATGACAGAGCAGCCAGTTACCAAACTTAACATTCTTTCTTCTGTCACTTTTGATCTTAGTCTTGCTTGTATAATGATACTTAGCATTCATCCTTTCATTAACTGATGCCTTTTCTTTCTTTCCTTTTCAGCAATACTGGAGTAATCGCTTCCTAAACAATTTTGCAGAAATGTAAGGTTGTTTTGTTGCGTGCATGTGTTTTTAGCAACACATCTACCAAAACTTCTGCATGTATCGTGTAAAGATTCTTTGCTTTCCCTAAAAACAAAACTCATTGTGTTCTCTGTGGAAGAAATGTGTGGTACCATTAGGACTTCATGATACAGATGTACAAACGTGCAATATAGTTTGCCAAGTCGGAACTCTCTCCAGAGAAGTTGGGTTTCTGTGCTGCATGGAGAAGAGTTTGGTTATCCTTGAACAAGAATTGCGGAGCTGTCAGCCAATTTCCATATTCCTGTATGTAAAATGTCAGTTTCTACAATGTACAATATCAGATAATGCATGCCTTGGGTTGTAGACGGATCTCTCTCTGTATTGTATCATCCAAACATCCTACTCCAACAGCTTCTGTACAATGCTCTCCTATTTATAAATCCATGGAAACGATTACAGATGAATGTTAAACCGTAAGCCTCCACTTCATAACGTTGGATTTTTTTATCATCTGTGCAAATCAACCTCTTTTGCACTGTAATGTAACTTATTTAAATCTAAGGCAGTAAGACAGATGTTGGTGCAATACAAAATAATCGTGATGCATTTATCTAAAAAGCAACAACAACGTAGCCAGTTCCCACAGCTGCATGTGTGACCTTTAGAAGTTGTAAATAAGATCAATTGTCTATTGACATGCTGACAGTAAGGAGCATCACACCTAGTTTCATTTGTATCAGGTAAATAAATTTATTCTACAATACATACTCGGCGTGTTATTTGATGCACTTTGTTTCCTGCAGGTCGGTGCGTAGGCACTGCAGCGCGCTCTTATTTTAATGCCAGGATGACACTTTTTAGCACCAACACCATTGCAATCTTTCCTCCTAGAACTATGCAGATGCAGCTGCTCCTCGGCAGTATTGACCTCCTCGCTGGTGTGATTTCCTCTGTCCAGGGGCTTGTGTGTGTGTTTAAGGGACACTGTCAAGTACTTTGATCACTCAGTTTTTTTAAAATGCTCCATTGTTTGTAAAATCCCTCTGAGAAACGTAAAATAAACAATTCTTTCCCAACTACATCTTCATTTTTTTTTTGTCCTTTTCTATTTTCTAAATTGCCCCAGCCTAAAGTAGCTCCTGGTCTCTTCCCTGTCCGCAGGCAAAAGGAAGATGAGCCAAATGCGTTTGCTCCAAAGCGCACCACACATCCTGCTGGGAGTGCTTGGCAGTTGGGGCTCGCTCCCTTCCCCGAACCAGGAGCTGTTCTGCCATGAGCTCACAAAGCTCCTGCTGGGCAAGGCTAAGGCACTCCCCGGGTAAAAGCTGGATTTTCCAAATGCCCTGTAATGCTCTGCCCCAAAGCCCAAACACTAGATTTTGTTTGGAATAAGGCACAGCTTAGGAATGTGTTTTACATTAAATGTAATGCCTCTTAGCCTTCAGCCCCTGATAGCAGCACCCTGCTGGCAAACAGCCTCGTCCAAACGAGGTGACACGTCTGAGACCCTTCAACCGCAATAGTGAGAGGTTTAAAAATACAAGGGTCGAATTCCACGGTCCAGCAGATCTATAGGATGGTGGAGGGTGCGTTAATGCTGAGCTGCTGCTGGCTGCTTCCTACTATGGTAGTGCTGTGCTGGGCAGGCTGAGCTGTCAGAGCCCAGCTCCTCACTCCGTTCTCTCCTGCTGCCGGATTTAGAGCTGGTCCTTGGCAGCACCAGCACCGTGAGCACAGCCCCTCCCGCTGCAGGGCTCCCTCGGTGCTTCACACGGACACCTGAGCTCGGGAGTGCAGGCATTTGGCCAGAGCAGGTGGGGAAACGCCCCATGAGCACAGCTTCCCTTTCACAGCCTCAGCCTGCTTTCCATAGGAAGCCACCAAAGGGAAAAGGGAGCATTTCTCAGAGCTCACCATCACTATTGTACCAACACACCCGTGTGGAACTTGCTCCAGCCCAGCCGCTCTCCTGCCCCTTTTTTCTGCCTGTGGAAATTCTTGTCCCCAGCACCGGTGCCAAAAGCAAAGCTCAGCGATGATGGGAAGTCGTTCTTCAGCACCCAGCTCGTGCTGCTGTCACAGCAAGGTGCATGCCAAGGATGGTTCCAGCAGCTCCACGTTCAGACAGTGCTGAACAAACTCACACCTTATTTTTAAACATTTCTTTAAATGATGATCTGCAAGTTTAAGCAAAACAAGTGCCCCAGCTGGAGTACAGCCATGTGAGGAGAACGTGATGCGCAGTGGGTTGCCAAGGTACTCAGTGCAAGAGTATGTGGTAAGAGATGCTGAAATAAACAGCTTCATCTTCCCCCTCCTCCTCCTCCTCCTCCTCTCCCTGCAAACCCCCAGCTCTAAAGCATCACATGGATGAGCCCACTGACAGCACAGAGCAAAGAAACTGCTCCCCAAAGCTCAAGTTATGAGGCATTGTGGACATATTACACCAAACTCTAAATACAGAGAGCAGGAAATATCCCTATTTTTACCTCAAGGTGAATTTGAGTACGATTAGAGCCCACATCCACCCCCAGGAGGGTGGGTGACAAATGAGGGAAGCTCTGAGCACCTGAAGAGCTCTTCTAAAAGATTCCATCCCTACAGTTTACCCACATGGAAGTGCAGAGAAGAGCTCGGACACCAATTTATCAGACTCCAGGGGTTTACCTAATCTATTTCCTCCCCAGGTAGCCAGTCTTTATGTATGTCCCTGCCCCCTCTTGACCAACTTCCAAAGGACACTTTAACCACCTACTGCTATTTAATTTGAAATCATAGATTTATACTGAGTTTAAGCCCTCCTAAGGTCACTAAATGTAAGACCCATGGAGACTGCAGATCTGGGTTTTTTTAATATATTTGGTTGTGGTATGTTTGTGTAACTTGCAATGACCCTGGCAGGCACAGCCTTTGAGATTTTCTTACCACTGAGATCTAAATGAGGGAATAAGGCTTGCTGAATCAGAAATCCTGCCTGCTTCTGCCCTGGATGGATCAGTTTCCACATCACTGAGCTCCTGAAAAGCAAGGAGGGACGAATCACCACACAAAGAGGCTTAATGAGGAAGACAGTTACTGAAAGGGGAAAAAAAAAGTCCTACTTAATCAAAAATCTCTCCATAACCAGCAGTAGCAGAAAAAGAAGCAGCACCTCAATTCAATGGAGAACACTGATACTGGCCAGCAGTCCTCAGTCCCTCCTTTATCTCTGCCTCACAATTCCAGAATTCCCATGATCTGGAAATCAGGATTAGAAATATTGCCCGTATGTCAGGTGTTATCAGCACAACAGGAATAAATGCATTATTTAGGCAATTTCTAACCACACTTGAATGTGTGCTGCTTTTAGACTCCAGTAAATTCAGCCTTTTAGCCCTTACCCAAGTCTATGTACAGTGTGAAGAGATTCTGTCCCTTTCCCATCACTTCTTGTCTTTCCTGTCATAAAGTAGGAAAGAATTAAAAGTTGGTAATGAAATATGTGATTTAAACTCCAGGATTTCAGGCAAACAGGGGCACTCTGCCCTTACCCAGCCACTTCAGACACACCAACACTTTACAGTAAAACTGGGTGGCAACAGATTTCTTGCCTTATGTCCAAACTATTTTCCTCCCATCACTGATTTTAACAGCCTGGACTTCAGTTCTTGGCTTTGTGATCTTTTCTTCTTGGGTGCAGAGCATGTGATTGAGGGAGGGAATGAGGTCAGCTGCCTATTAAGGGCTAATTGTTCTATTCCCTGAACTAAATGTCTGTAACTACACTGGAGAGTACCAGATCTCCAGAAAACCAGAGATCACATTCTAAAATTAAAGCACTAATGAAGGCTCATTAATAGGCAAGCAGAATCCCTCTAGAATTCTGTAGTGAGGCCCAAATATATCTCTCTATATAAACTCAACTCAACCCTAAAATTCCACAGTCACAGTGCAACTCTTAGCAAAGATTACACACAGCTATGTAACCCAACACACCAGCTGCTCACCAGGATTTTTCTGCACTCTGCCAACTTCTCATTTCCAGCAAGGAACCAAGTTCTCAGAAAACCAAAGCTGGGAGGATACAACTCTACTTTGGACAGCTGTCTCGAGGTGTTCTTAGGCGTGGCTGGACTTGTTTGCTAAAGCTGCACCTAAGCACTCATCTTGAAGTAGTTTTAGTTTCCTGCCTGTTCTAAAAGCAGAGATTATCAAATTATCTACAAGCAACACTACAGAATGGTTTTAATAGAACTGTGGTTCTTCAGTTTCCTGTTCTATGTAAATACTTCAGAGAAATGTGTAAGGCCAGTGGTTTCCACCTGCAATGAACAACCTATTTCAAAGAGCCATTAGAATAAAATGGCTGAAAAATACATCACACACCTCATACACTCCTCACCACAATTAGATGTGTCCTGTCTTCAGTTTAATAACACAAACAACTCCATTTTCATCCACAGCGGAGGTCTGGAATACAACTAGGAAGCTAATGCAACTACCCAGCTTTCAGCTGCAGAATATGTCTGGTGAATGCTGAGTGTGAGGAGAAAACAAAGGTTTTTTTATATAAAAAAGATGCTTTGAATGTGCTTGCATGTTTTTCCCGTTATGAGACATGACGAGTTGAAATCCACTCGCCACATCCCACAAAGCACTGGTAAGGAGATGAACAGGATCAGGCCCCTCATCTGCCAGAAAGTCATTAATTAAATATTGGCTCTCCCTGAGATGCACCCATTTAATGGATTTGCTTACTGGAAGAGCGGGAGCAGTTCATGCCAATCCAGCTTTGCTTTGCTGTTCTTCTTCCCCTATCACCTTCAAATAACCATAATTCATTTTGGTATTTTGGAAAATCCAAAGCCCACAGAATTCCAGAGAGAACTGACAACCAGCTGTTTTCTTTTCTTAAATGGATGAACTATTGAACTCCTCCTTTGTAAGCCATGACATACCAAAACATTTCCAAAACAAACAACAATCTGCTATTCCTTTTGTTGTGCATTTTTGATACAACATCACAGAGGGATATTTTACCCTTATCTGCCTTTCTGGGAGAAGCTTCTTTTCCATGTCATGTATTTGTAACAAACAGCCATTTTTCCACCGATACACAAAACTATTTTTTAGCTTTCTAAAAAGTCTGTGTGCTCCAGCATACCTGTGGTAATGAAATAAATACAAAAGGAATTACATTCTCAATATAAAGATTAAAAAAACACATTTTGGTAAAGACTAAGGAAATCAGAGCTGTAAGAAAAATAAGTAATTCCTCTTCCCACACATCAAGCCCACAGAACTCAAACAGTTTCTAGATTACCCAAAGCAGTTCACACTTGAAATACTGAGGTTGGGAATTTGTACATGAAGCGATTTTGCTTCAAAAGGTGAGAGGAAAACACATGAATTCAAAAATTACCTGACAAAACCAGGAAGTATATAAACATGGAAAAAAACAGGACAATAGGTGTATTTGCATAATTCAACATTTCTCCAGCAATGCAAGGGAAGAGGGATGAATTCTTTTTATAGCATTTTAAATGTCAGTGCTGTGCACAGAATGTAAAGTGCTTTGAGTCACTGCTGCAAAACCTTCCAGGAACATACTGAAATAAAACTAAACTGCATTTTAAAATAAAAGTTCATGTACAGACTTTAAGTGATTACAGGGTTTAGTAAGGGTTGAAGAAATGACTTTAATTCTCCACCACTGGCTCAATTCTGTACACAGAGAAATCAGCCACCTACAAAGAGTGTCCTGCAAGTCCAAGTTGCCCATTGTCCCAAACTTCTCCTGAACAGCACAGGTAATGCCCTAGAAAAAGACAAATTAATTCAACAAACACAGCAGAAGAAAAGTGCTGCTTTCAGCCACACTCAAGTAACTCCCCCAGACTCCAAGGGCAGCACACAAATGAGCAAGGCCTTTCCCACAAAGGAGTACAAACCACATTTACAACTTGCCAAGCACACTCAGCCCTGGACAGAACTCAGACATTGTTTTCATCACAAACAGCCTCATTACACACCTTGGATTCTGATGGTTTTAGTTCTAGCAGGAATTTTTCAAAATGAAAGTTGCAAATAACCTCAGATGCGGTTAGTCCCTTACACTTAATAAATAAGAAGCATCGAGAATCTCCACGGTATTGAGATGCACAGAACTATTAATTGGTTTCAGAGTCTATTAAAAAACAAAACAAACAAAAAAAGTCCTTTGTTACTCCAAAAAAATAATAGTTTCTATTCTTCTAAGAAGAGTGGCCTAGTGGTGTGTTCAAGTGCCAAAAAAAGCAGCAAGAGGCTTTTACTGCATCCCAAACCACTGCTCTTGGTCTGCCCACTGAGCTGCTTCACTGTCACTGCCTTCCAAGTCCCCCTCTTCTCCACTCCCCTCCATGTCATCCACATCTTCTTCCTGAGTGGCATCGGTTGGACTTTCCTCTTTTTCCATTTTCTGCAATCCTTCTAGCGACTTCTGATCATTTGGATCCAAACTGAAGAAGGGAAGAAAAAGGAAGCATTGTCCTGAAAATTTTTTTTTTGTGGCTTTAGTGTAAAGAATAATAATAAAATCTCATCCTGTTGTCTGCACTTCCTGTTTAACATCATCAGGAAGCTTATTTTAGATGATGATGCAACTTCCCCTCGAGCCACTGTAGCACTAAGAAATCTCTTTATAAAACAGTTCTGATCCCCAAGAAAGCGTTTATCTAAACATCCCACTCTTCCAGAAAACTTAGTCACCTCTTCCAACAATACTAATTATAAACTAACATGAAAGCAGTAAAAATTTAAATGACTCTGACTAAATATAATCTATGCAAGCAAAAACCAGCTGACCCATTTAAACTATACAGTTTGCAGCAGGCATAATGTGCTGGATTTAAGGCCAATTGAAGATGTTGCAATCAAAACATGGGAATATTTAACAAAGTAACACCCTAAAATAGCACTTAGATTATGTTAAATTGAATCACACTATTTAAATTTATCAAATAACTCATTTTAAATGCACCTTCTAGTTTAAAGGAATGGATCTTAAAGTCTGAGTATATAATAATTAAAAGCTATAAAAGGAATGGATCTTAAATATATAATAATTAAAAACTATAAATAATTCCATGCCTTAATCCTTTTGTTAGTCAATGAATCACAAGCCTAGTGACATATTTAGCACGAACACAGTCCCTACATTTTGCACTTCTCAGTTCAAAGTCTTAAGACCAGGGTGTCATTTGTGTCGTGGTGCGTGTTTTAAGGGAGATTGACATAAAGCCACCTCTTGTTCTCATCTTAACCAATTAGTAGCTCCACTTTTTACTCAGTGACACTGATTATTGGTTCTCCCAAGCCCACTGAGCCTCAGGGTGTGCCTCACCTCAGGGCGATGCTGTACTGGTCCATGGCTTCCTGGTACTCGTTGACAGCCACCAGGAAATCTCCCAGGATCCGGTGCAGCACGCAGTCGCTCTGGTTGGCCAGGGCATTCCTCAGCAAGGCAATCCCATCCTCGTACTTCTGCTCTCTACCTGGGCACAGGCAAAACGACGGTTTTAATTAATAGTTGAGGCAAATCTATAAAAAGTCACAGTGTTCAGAGTCTTCCCAACACAAGGCTGTTTGTCCCTCCAGACCTGGCAGCACGGAGGACAGCAGTGCTCTACTTCTTGCAAGATTAACTCTAAACAACGACTTTCTGTTGCAATAGCTGTTACACTCACAGTTACACCCACTTTGAAGTAAAAACATTTTGTTTGCAATTGCTTTAGGTGCTGGTGTAGTATCAGTTGCTGGATGCAATTAATTGCTGTGATTTTTCCTTCAGGATAGAACTGATAAATCCCTGGACTGTGACATCACTGTGACATCCTTCACATTGATGTGGCCGCAGAACACCGTGCCACACACAAGGGTAAACAAACCAGCATGGGGAAAAAGGCACTTACTGAGAAGTTCTGCTTTCTTTACCACAGCTTTAATGTAGTCAGGTCTCTGTGTGAGTGCTTTATCCAGCAACGTCTTTGCCTTTTCCTGCGTGACTGGGTCCTCCAGGCAGACTGTGGCCAGCAGAGTGAGGGTCTGGGCGTTTGCCCCCAGGGTTTTGTACACGTTATTTGCCATCACCATGGCTTCACGGATGCTGTTGGATGCCAGGTAACACTCGATGAGACCTGGTGGCGTCAAATGGAAACGTTTCAGGGTTTGAGTCAGCATCACAGGCACTCAGCTCTCCACAATTACTTGCACTCAGATGCTGAACAGCTGACAATCCAATAAGCAAACACAAATTGCAATTGAGAAAGGGAATCTATGCTTGTCAACATACACATTCTACAGAAAACTGACTTGATGTTTATTAACAGTGAGGCACTGAAAAAAAACCCAATTTTAAGAACATCCAATCTAACGTTTTTGTCCAGTTCCAATACTGAGATACTAATACTTCACCTGGACTCTTCACTACTCACTATCTACTTAAAGCTGCTGTTGAGATCAACAAGATTTAAATATTTAAACAAATAGGACAAAACAAAGCTCCCAGAAAAACTAACCATAAGTTAATGCCATCATCCAAAAGCGAGCTGCTCAAAACACCTAAGTTCGTTTACACCCAAATTAAACAAAACAAAAAAGAAGAAAACCCCTTTTAGAAAACCATTCTTACAAACCATTCTCTCGTATCCCTCACCCGACCATTTCAACCATATCACAGGTTTCGGGGCAATAATTATTTACTAGAAACTCAACAGGAGGACAGAACTGCTGTCTGTTCCCTCATCAGAATGATCATGACGCCAACCCTCCTGTCAGAGCAGCTGTGGGCAGCTCAGCAGCCGTGGCTCACCCTCGTAGCAGTCGAGGCGGCACGGCGCGAGCCGGATGGCCTCCCGAAAATGGATAATGGCCTCCTGCACCCGGCCCATGTTCCGGAGAGCAGCTCCCTTCAGCAGCAGGGCCTGGACGCTGTTGCTGTTCAGCTGGATGGCTTTGGCTCCCAAGTATAAGGCACGGGAGTATCGTTTGCTGTAGAAACTGTGGCACCTACAGAAAGAGGAGAGGGATTGTGAATGCGCATCGCCTGCGGTGCCTGGGCATCGTCACGGGGGTTTGGAACTTCTTGCACTTGAAGTTATGAGAAAAACATCTTCAAGAGTTTAAAGAAAACTCCATTATAAATATTAAAAGTGTTACTGCTATTAAATGTATCATTAATATTGCACAGATGTGGTTACTCTATTTAAATATTCCGAATAAATACACGATGGATATTTAAAGAGAGCTAATTTAGAAAAAGCAGTAAAAAGTTCTGGGAAGGTAAAATCAAAGATAAAATTGGGAGTTCTCCTCTAATTTGTGTAGTTATTAGATATCTTAATTTTATCATGGAATACGCAAGCATACACTCTTTTTAATTGCAGATTAACTGACTGCACTGAATTTGGTTTTGACTTTTAAAAAAGCGGGAGAAAAGTATATCCAATTGTCTGCAGAAATTAGTAAAAATATTTAAACTGTATTCTGTACTGTTATGTGTTGAGATAATTTTTTTCTATGGTTACCAAGAACTCTTCTGCATTTTAATTCCCAAGAATGGAACAGATAGGATAGAAAAGCACCTTCTGAACAAAACAAGCTGAACCCTCTGTGTCAGCTGTAACCCACCACATTCAGCAAACTGAGAGCTGAGGTGAGAAAGGAAAGGGAGCAACTCACCCAGACACCACCCAGGGCTCTGCGTGTTGGTCAGAAATATTGAAGAGCCGGCAGCCCAAGTTCTCCACATCCTCCAGCCGACCCTCACGCGCCAATAAATACCCATAAACATCCATTCCTAAAGAGACACGTTGGAGGATCAATCCTCAAGAAATGGGAAGTTCATTCACAAGAAAAAACAACACCAAAACCACAAACACCTACTTTAAACTTCAACTGCCAGGAAGGGATCAAGACATGCAGCTTCTAAATGTCAATTCTGGACTGAAAGCTGGGTAAACAATATACAATATTCCACTGCATGTAGCTGTTACTCTTCGGGTCAACCTTCTTTCGGGATTTACTCACCTTTTATTAGGTAAGGATCCAGCATTTGTGCTTGTTCAAATTTTAGGATAGAGTTTTTATTATCTCCAGCTCTGAAGTACAGGTCTGCTAAGCTCCCCAGCAAGTCCACATTATCCCTCAGCAATGACTTCTTCTCTAAAGAGCTTAAAGAGAAAAAAATGCCCATTATTTATAAATGACATTTCAGATATCATTATAGGCAAGAATTAAGAGATTATTTGATTGCACCACACTCTTTCAACTCTTACCAAATGGTATTTATTGCTCTGGTGTTGTCTCCAGTATGCACAAAGGCATATGCCTTGATCCACACGGAGAGCCAGTCCAAGTTGGGAATGCTCTGGATTATATTGATGGTCATGGAGGCCACTTCTGCTCCTTTCACCGACAGCGAGAGCAAGCCTGTTTAGAGGGGTTCAAACATCAATCTCAGCCACCCAAACTACTTGTGATACAAATTGTCAGAGGGCCAGAAACTCTGTCCCTTGACAAGCACAAGCAGCTGGTCACAGGGCTTGTTACAATTTGTCTAATGTGGGCATCACATCCTACATGCAAATGCAAATCAGTTACAGAGCGCCAAGCCCACTTGAAATGATAACATTTTGAACTCTGCAATGTCCACAGGGCCCTGTGAACCCACCTAGGATGGCATCCAGGGCCAAGGGGCACTGCCTCAGCACTTCTTTGTAGCTCGTCACCGAGGAACGCTCCTGACCTGCCTTCTTGTAGAGATTTGCCAGCATCATATTGATCTGCGGACAACAGAAACGTGGGGACAGCCAGGTGTGAGGAAGGAGAAAGAATCACTAAGAAAGGTCACTGGTCTGTGTTCAAACCTGCCTGCCTCTGTTCTGGGCAGAAGACAAAATAATCTCTTCTGAGAACACTCATAGGTACCATATTGTATAAAATGAGAATTGTGCTTCTTTCTGTACAGGGATAAACCTACATTCTTTTTTACTTTTTGAAATCTGTGCTTTTCATCAAAGAAGTCAAAAGATGGGCAAGTGCTCACACGTGATGCCAAGAAGGATCTGCACATGCATTAATCAGTCTCTTCCAGGAATCCCTCTGTATCCATGGAAGTGTTTGAATTAGCTCAGCAAGGCAGAGAAAGTTTCCATTCAGCTTCTGAATGAAGCCATGATTGATTAAAGAACAGAAATTATCTGGGCTCTACACAAGACAAGTAGCTGGTTTCTGCTACAGCACTTCAATTTACTGCTGTGTATATATAGGCTAAAAGTTTGGTTTTCTCAACCTTTTCATCTTTTTCTGTTCTTTAACTTGATCTTTGAACAGAACACTCTGACATTAACTGGAGTTAAAGCCATGTACACTTTTAGGACAATTTAACACGAAACACAGTTGACTGATCTGATGTGTTAATCTTTTAAGCCCTTCTGAGTAACAGAGCCAGCAAGAAAAGACTCCACAGATTTGGCAGTGCAGACCACAAAGGGATCTAAATATTTAACATTGTCTAAACTGTTGTTGAAAAGGATTAAAAGATTTTAAAAGATGGAGCACTAGCAAACTTGCCAAAGTCTTCAGCCTTTCAAGGATTTTACACTGCTCCAACTACACAAGAAATTAATAAAGATGCACAAAACATTTAACTCCTTTCCATTTTCTAAAATTCTTTCTAACAGAGGAAACACAAAATTGGTATGATTTTAAAGAAAAGGGTCCAAATCAGCTAATTTAAAATTAGGAAATGCTACCAAACAATACTTAACTAATGAAAAAGGCATAATGCCATTATATCTATATACTGTGTTCTGCCCTATAGATACACCGACCAAGAACTTGTGACAAAAACATGTCAGAACTCACCTTTGGAGTTCTCTGTCTGGAAGGAATCCCATCAAGAATAGCAATGGCATCTTTATCTTGCTTCAGCATTGTGTAACATTCAGCCATTTTGTATTTCACCTCAATTTCTGATGGTAAGCACTGAAACAAAAAAGAAATATTTAAATACTATGTTGGTTTAATCAAGTATGAAACTTCTGATGAGGCTTCTTGATAAATATTTATACTGTGTTGAAAAATATCTAGTGCAAGTAAGTTACCAATGCAACTTACTGCTAGTTCATATTGTTCCTGTCTTCAAATTAAAAGTATTAAGTACACATACAGAAAAATTTTATGTTGGAGACCATTTTAAGTTTTGCATTAGAAAACACCACACAGATATTATCAAACTAATTAGCCTTAAATGTCAGGTTCATTTGACATGATAAATGCACAACCTAAGGTACTTAAAAGCCATGTAAAGGTGATGCTCAGGGAACATGGTTCGTGATGGACTTGGCAGGGACATGATCTTAAGGATCTTTTCTAGCCTGAATGATTCTGCAAATATTGAGTCAGCAATCTTAACTGAAAGGGGGAACGTGATCACTTTATGCAGCACATTATCAATTCTTAAATACCTGGCTTTGGGGTGTTGATGCAGCATTCCCAGTAGAAGGTCTGACTTTGGAAGTTTTACTTAAGGCTTTTTTCTGCTGTAAGGCCATCGTGTACTTGCTGACAGCGTTCCTATATTCCTTGTCATGGAAGAGGGAGTCTGCATGATAGACAAGGAGCTGGTACTTCTGAGATGGAGAGAACAGTTCCCTAGAAGAAATGCAGAGAGAAAACCTGAGATCAGCTGGCTGCACAACCAAAACCTTACAGATCCAAAGTATTTGTAGCTTTGGTTTGTCTGGCTTCAATTTCCAACTGCTGTGGCTTCTTTACTGCCCTGGAAGGATGATTGGGTAACAGGTACTGAGTTCTCACACAGAGATTATCTCAGCAATTTCTTTTATCTGTAAACAAACAAATCCAACAGCCACTCCTGACACCTCATCAGCAACAACAACCAGTGTTTGGCTGCCTGGCCACTGCCCCCATCCTTCCCGTAACAAGCCACAGGCTGTCAATGTCCATTACACGGGGTCAACTTTCTCCTAGGATTTACTCACCTTTTATTAGGATCCAGCATTTTGCCCATTCACATTTTAGAATAGAGTTTTGTTTTAACAGACTCAAGCTTAAAAGGCAACCCAGCTCCTTGTGCAGCTGTTCTGGTCCTAATAAGTTTTCCCACATTATACAGACCCCCTTTAGAACACTCCTGGTGTGTGTGCAGAACAAATGGCCTCACTGTGGCCTTTCAGGACCTGAAGGGACCCACCAAGAAACACGGAGAGAGACTGTTTACAAGGGCCTGGAGTAACAGGACAAGGGGGAACGGCTTCACACTAACAGAGGGCAGGTTTAGATGGGATATTAGGGAAAATTCTTCCCTGTGAGGAGGCCCTAGCACAGGGTGCCCAGAGAAGCTGTGGATCCCTGGAAGTGTCCAAGGCCAGGCTGGACGGGGCTTGGAGCACCCTGGGATGGTGGAAGGTGTCCCTGCCCAGGGCAGGAGGGGTGAAACAAGACAATCTTCAAGGTCCCTTCCAACCCGAACGATTCGGTGATTCTGTGATTCTCTGCCAGGACACCCACGCTGTAGCGGGCACCCCAAAGGGACGCTGATGCTGACACCCGAACAGAGCCGGGCTCCACACCCGACAGGGACAGGACACGGCCAAGGACAGGGACACCCCAAAAGCGGCCCCGCCGCCCCCCCTCAGCGCCCCTGCCGGCGGGGCACTCACGGGTTGTTGCCGCTCATGGTGAGGAGCAGCCCGCTGAGCAGCCGCACGTTCGAGTGCAGCCCGGCGGCCGCCATCTCGCGCACATGCTCCACCACACTCATGCTGCCGCCGCCGGGGCGGGGCGGAGGGGAGGGGGGAACCGGGAGAGAGCGAGGAGACACCGGGCACGGAACCGCCGCCGCCCGCCGCCACTCCAAAATGGCGCCACCCAGGGGTCCTCGAGCGCCGCCGCCCGCAGGCGACCAAGGCAGTGCCCGCGCGGCCCGACAGGCGCGGGACGGGCAGCCCGAGCCGAGGACCCCTCGCGGCGGCGGGAACGGGCGTGAGGGGAGAGCGCGGTCCGGG
>VZTX01022807.1:0-24710 GCA_013400915.1 Pardalotus punctatus | reverse complement strand
GATGATTTGGGGTCTGGAGCATCGCTGGTGAGGAGAGACTGGGGGAGCTGGGCCTGGTCAGCCTGGAGGAGGGAAGGCTGAGAGGGGATCCATCAACCCCTACAAATCCCTCCAGGGGAGTCAGGCTGGTGCCCGGCTCTGCTCAGGGGTGCCAGTGACAGGATGAGGAGCAGTGGCCATGGACTGAAACACAAGCTCAGTCCCAACCTGAGGAAGAACTTCTTTCCATGGAGGGAGCAGAGCCCTGGAACAGCTGCTCAGCGAGGGCCTGGAGTCTCCCTGTCTGGAAACATCCCCAACCCACCTGGACACGTTCCTGTGTCACCTGTTTGCACAGGAGCACTGAGGAAATTGGGATAAAACCAGTGATCCCTGGGCTTGGCAGGTGTCGGGAGATCCTGCACTGCAACGAAGGTGAAATGAGTGAGCTCCAGTTTAGCCAGTGGCTGTTGTTGTCCTGGTGGTGTGAAGGACCAAAGTCCTGAGGTGTTGTGTTCCTGGTGGCCTCTGACACTGATGTGAGAGCTGGTGTTGGATGAGTGTGTGACTGGGCGGGAGGAATGTGTAGGGATAGCGGAAGGGAATGGCAGCTTCTTTCAGGGGACTCTGAAACCTCTTCTGCCTTTTTAATTCTGGATTTCAGAGCAACAAAACTGTGTCTCGGAAGTGAGTAGGAAGGGGATGATCCTGGCATCCCTTTTCTGTGGTGCCCTTTTGTTTTGGTTATTTAAAGGCAATGGGGCCTCCCATGCCTTTAGCCTGCCAGGATAGACAGGGGAGAACTCCAGGGAACTGGGTGGTCTTTAAGAGCCTTCCCAAATCGAGCTCTGTGCAGTTCTCAGTGTTCTGAACCAGGGCAGCATCTTGGCAAGCAGGGTTTGACTGTGGTGACCAGCCCTGAGAAAACCTCCCAGGGGTGTGAAAGGTGCTTCTGAGTTCTTGTTCTGCTGGTCAGGATCTTCGTGGCCCCAGCAGTGTGCTGGCACAGTTTGGTGGAGATCAGCTTTTGCAGTGTGTGGTTTTGGTTTGCCTGTGTAGCAGTGTGTAGGATGGAGGGAGTTGGATTCCAAGGGCTTGGTGCCCACCTGCAGTTTTTCAGTTTAATCCTGGCTTTGTGTGCTAACCAAGCACGGGATGGGCTCAGCGTCTGCAGTAGAGCTGAGCTGTCACATGGTAGGTTTGGGGTGGCCTTGCTGCAGTTACAGCTGTGTCCTTGAACTGCAGATGTGAGTTCCCACCTGCTCTGTGGTGAAGGCCAGAGAGATGAGTGTGTGGTATAAACAGGATGGAATGGGGTTTGTTCCCTCCAGGCACTTAAAAAACCCCAGCATGTTTGACTGTTGCCAGATACAGCAGCGTCATGTCAGCTCTGCCTTTCAGGGAAACTTCAAAGTTTGTAACAAACCGAAAAGTTAACAAGGCAGAGCAGCATTTTTCTATGCCACTTTAATGCTGTATTTATAACTAAAATATGCGTATTACCGGTGATGTCCCTTCTTGCTGATTGTCAGTTTAACTTGCACTGCTGAAAACAGTGAGAAATTTGACCTTGATTGTGGCAGGGCTCTTTGACCCTGTGATGCTTATTTAATTAAATGTATGGTTTTAATTTCATCTCTCATGAGCTGCTGGTTCTGTTGTTGAAGGTTTTGGTGCCAACACTGCTGGAAATAGCTTGTTTGGAAACAAGCCTGCAACTGGGACTCTGGGAACTGGACTTGGAACAGGGTTTGGAACAGGTAAGCAGTTTCCCACCTCTTTTCTCAGCAGCCTAAGCCCTCAGGCTGCAGTGCTGGTCTGGCCTGGGTATTGCCTGTAACTGAGTTAGGGAAGGCTGGGAATGTTTCAGCTTCACACCAGGATGTCTCAGAGCAGCTCCAAGGGGAGCTTCTTAGCACAGTGCCAAGTGAGCTGATAGAAAGTGGGCAGCACTGGTGGGACTGGTGAGGTCCTGTGTGCTCAGATCCTCCGGTCTAATCGTGAGTCCTGAGTGTCTGCAGTGTCCATGGACATGGAGAGTGTTTCCTGCAGTTTGATAGGGAATCGATTCTTTGTTGTGCTTGAGAACTCGTCAAGGTCTTGTAGTAAATGACAGTCACCTCTCCTGTCACAGCTCTGGGGGCAGGACAGACGTCCTTGTTTGGAAACACCCAGCCGAAGCTGGGGGGTACTCTTGGAACCGGAGCATTCGGAGCGCCAGGGTTCAACACATCCACAGCTACTCTGGGCTTTGGAGCCCCTCAGCCTGCTGTAGGTGAGTGTCTGTGAACCTGCTGCTTCCTGCCTTGTTCCCATGTGCCTGAGCACAGCAGCACAGCTCTCTGAACAGCTTTGGAATGACAGAACATCTCCTTGAGGCCACTTCTGTATCAGTCACAGTGCAGACTGTTAATTACCTTTTTTTGCTAGTTATATGTATATTTTTTAAGTAATTCAAAGTTGCTCTATGTGCCCAATAATTGCAGCTGTTTTAGAGCTTTGTCTTCAAGATTAGTAACATTTCCCATCATTGAATTTGTCACAAGAAGAGTAGATATTTACAAAAAAAAGGAAGTGCAGCATTGGCTTCTTCAGTACTTCCAGATAGGAGAGGCCTAGAGGGCCTTTATTAGCAGGAATGTCATGCCATTGGGACAAGAATAACACCCAGTGGTCTCCAGCTCTCCTGCTGACCTCCTGCAGACCCTGACACTAAGCTTTTGCTCCTGAGAGTGGTTTTGTTCTTGGGAATGCCTACATTCACCCTGGTTTTATTGGAATGGGAATTAAGGTGCTTTTGGTGGCTCAAATGTTTCATGATGTGAGCTCTTAGAGCATTTTAATAGGAGTTAAAATTAGATGCTATAAGATGCAGAGATAAAATTAAGAGTCCATTGAAGAGGGGACTCTAGACCTGTATGTTTGGTTGTGGTAGCAGAAATGTGAAAATTCTGCATGAAATATTTTCCCTGCATACCCTTTCAGAAGTCAGCTGGATTAGTTGAATATTTTGGCAGACCAGGCTCTTTCCACTGCTCTGTAGCTCTCTGTGCCCTCAGCTTTCCACCCATGAGAACTTAGCGAATGTGGTTGCACACTCTGATGGAGGAAGGAGATGCTCTGAGAGCTGCTGTGTTTCTGCCTGCCCTGGTTCTGTTCCCAAAGCTCTAAAACGAAAATGCTGCTCCTTTTGTAGCTCTGACAGACCCCAATGCCTCTGCAGCCCAGCAAGCTGTCCTCCAGCAGCACCTCAACAGCCTGACCTACTCCCCCTTTGGAGACTCCCCACTTTTCAGAAACCCCATGTCAGACCCAAAGAAGAAAGAAGAGGTAAGTACACATCAACACTGAGCTCATTTTATGGGTGACAGTTGAAATTACTTTGGTTTGTGTGCACTGCCTTCACTTAAATGCGCAGTGAGCAGCCAAGTGAGTCGCCCTCTGTGCTCTCCCAGTGGTGCAGTGGCTTTTTTACCCTCCAGGACACAAAGTGCTTGATTTTACTCCAGTGGAAAGTTCCCTGCCCATGGCATGGGGGTTGGAAATGCGTGATCTTCAAGGTCCTTTCCAACCCAAACCTTTTTTCGATTCCATGATTTCCTGCTTTTGCCAGTATCAGAGCCTTGGCTTTGGAGTTCCTGTCTTCGCTGCTGCTGGTTGGGAATAAAGATGGGTCATTTTTAGTGCTTGGAATAATTGTAGTGCTTTGCTTAGGACGTCTCTGAGAGTCTCTGACAAACCTTTCCCTGTTGCTTTGTTCAAAAGACAAACCAAACGCTTTCCAGGCTTTTGAAGTAACTGTTAGGGGAGGTTCTAAGTGGCCGCTGCCCCGGGCAGATTGCAGGGTCTGGAGCTGTGTCCTGCCTGGCAGCTGGAGCTCAGGGTGGGGCACATGGATCCGGGCTGATGGACAGGACTGTGCCTGGGGCCCTCTAACCTGGGTGCAGTAATTGCTTCCCCTTTACTTATCACCCCCTTTGCCTTTCAAGGCTCTGGGCTGGAGCACCCTAAAGCTCTGTCCACGTGCCCTGAGAACTCCAGCTGTCCATCTTTCTGTTCCAGAGGCTGAAGCCAACCAACCCAGCAGCGCAGAAGGCCTTGACAACCCCCACCCACTACAAGCTGACTCCACGCCCTGCGACCAGAGTGCGGCCCAAGGCCCTGCAGTCGGCGGGCTCGGCCAAGTCCCAGCTCTTTGATGGGCTGGATGATGATGAACCCTCTCTGTCCAATGGAGCCTTCATGCCAAAGTGAGCTTCTATTTGTCTCTGTTTGAGAATCTTCTGTAGAGTCCTGTATGTTACCCTGAATCCCACAGTTTTGTGCCCTGGTTCAGAGGAAGAATGGTAACAAGTTGTCTGTAAGAGTTCACTAGAACTGTTTTCTGTAGAGGAAGTAAAAAGGCTCAGCTTAAACTCTTAAGGCCAAATAAGCTGTAAAATGAGGTCAGCCCATGATGGGAACAAAGCTCCTATAAAGTAATTTAGGAATTCTTCTTACAAGGAAAGCTTGCATGGGGTAATACTTCCTGCTCCTGACGTGGGAGTGTCATCAGGTTTCCTCATGCCCTTAGTATGGGGGCAGATTTCTGGTGGTTTTATCCCAGCTGTGGTTCTGTTTCAGATCCACAGGTGTTTCTATGAGAAATAAATCATGGATCTGCCTGAGTGAAGCTTTTGGGTTCACTTTTTGGGTGCATCAGTGGCAATCAAATAGAAAAAGAGTTTGGAAAGGTTTGGAGTTGAGTAAAAAGAAAGAGCAAAAGATTAAAGTGGCCCTGCAGTAAAATGAACCTGCACTGGTGGGCCAGACCTTCTGTGCTTCTAGAAAAGCTGATTTGGGCAACAGAGAACACTGTGGTTTACTGAACTCCGGCTTTGAGCCTTTCATTTGCTTGTGCTTTTTACACCTCCCCATGAACCAGAGCCTTGAATGGAATTCCCCAAAAAATGTTACAATCTCTTATGGAAGACTTGATGTGTCCTGGGTGTGGGAACAGATCTTAGAGCTGGCTCCTGGTCCCTGGAGCATCTGAATAAAGGACGAAATATATATTAATGCAGTGGGTAGATGAAAATTTCCCTTCCTTGGTGTGTTTTGTTTTTAGGAAGAGCATCAAGAAGCTGGTTCTGAAGAACCTCAGTAGCAGCAACCTGTTCTCTCCTGTGAGCCGAGAGAATGAGGACCTGGCGTCGCCGTCGGAGTACCCAGAGAATGGGGACAGGTGAGTGAGTCACAGGTGAGGGATTTATCCTCAGAAATGCAAACTGGTTCTGTCTCTCTCTAAATTACTGCTGTACAGCAGTGACTTCATTTCAGGGCTGTCACTTCAATGTTGGTTGGAAGCAATTGACCTGCTCGGTCTTCCTGGACTAACCATGTGTTCTTCCTTTGTGGGCACTGCCAGGTCACCCCAACCAAAATCTGGGTCAGAGAGCAGGGACTTATTTTCCGGATGAGTCTCTCTCTCTTCATTCCCTGTAGCAAGAAACCAGTGCATTCCTTGAGGGATGTGCTAAACCTGACTCTGAGGGGAGAAGAACCTCTCCTGGTCAGTCCTCAGTGATGTGGGAATTGCAAGGAAGCTCTGCTGATCCTCATGTCTCATATTTCTGTTTTCTACATGCGTGTTTTGTACAGATTACAATGAGGAACCTCTCAGGCTACATCTTCCCCCCTCTCCTCAAAAGCCAGAATTCCAGCCTCCTTTAAAAAACCTGTGGCCATATTTCAGTTGAACTCTGATTTTGCCTTGGTTTTCTTTTAACTAGAGGCTGGAAAAAAACCCAACACATTAATTTTATTGAAAGCTAGTAAGATAAGAGCTGATTTGCGAGTGGGATCCTGCTGGCCCTGTGGGCAAAGGGTTTGGAGCCTTGGAATGGCTGTTACCACTCCCTGTTGAGGCTCCTCTCCAGCCTGAGCTGCCTGTTCCACTCAGCTCTGCACAGGGCATGTGCTTGAGTCCCCAGCGTTGTAGGGACTCTCCCAGTGACACCACTGCCCTTGCTGTAGTGGAGCCTCAGTGGCAGAGGTAGTCAAGCAGGAGAAGAGGGAAGGGGAATAATCACGGGGACTGCAGTTCACGTGGTCCTGTTTGCTCTTTGTGTGGAAAGAGCAGAATATTAATCATAGGATCACAGGAGTCTCCTGAGTGGGGAGAGACCCACAGGGATCACCCAAGTCCATCTGGCCCTGCACAGGAATGTTGGTGTAAGTCCCTTAGAATGAAATAATTCCCATTATCCTTTCTCTGCCCAGGTTCTTCCTGTCAGTGCCTCCCGAGGAGAACCACAGGCAGGACGGGGAGCGGGAGGAGGAGGAGGAGGCCCACGAGGTGACCAGGTTTTACACCAATCCCATTGCCAAGCCCATCCCACAGACCCTGGAGGGCAGCGGGCACAAGTCCCACTCCAGCGTGGACGACACCATCGTGGCGCTGAACATGCGCGCGGCCCTGCGCAACGGGCTGGAGGGCAGCAGCGAGGACGCCTCCTTCCAGGAGGATTCCCTGCAGGATGAGCGGGACGAGGAGGCAGAAGCCTCGCACCACCTGCATCCTGCAGGTGAGGCTGGCAGGGGCAGTGTTTCGTGCAAGTTTGCTGCTGTTTGACACCCTCACCGTTTGCTTTTTTCCTTCTCTTTTCACCAGAACACAAATCTTGCTTTTCTTAGCTAGTGCACAAATTTTATTTGCTGAGTCAGTGAGCATTTAAGTTTTATCCCCCAGTTTTATATCATGTGTTGGAGTTCTTTAAACTCAAGAAGGTAAAGAGAAAAGATTTGTTCATCCTTTCAGATCATACTTAGGTGGCATGTAATGAAACTGGCAGGTGATATGTTCAAAAGAAATGTCTGTAGACATTTTCTAGATGCAAAATGCTTTTGGGAAATAGAAAGATCATTAGATAAATTAATAGATGAAGAAGAATTGGAGCCTGTTAAATGTAGAAGAAGCTGCAGCTTGGTCAGCAGTGCCTGAGGCCCCGGGCTCCTAGATCTGGAAGAGTGTTTCCTTCAAGTGTTGATGCATTTGCAGTTGTTCTTTTCCCTGTGCACTTTCTTCCATTCCTGGTTGCACACCTCTCGCTCCCTGAGGAGTGCCTGGGCTGGAAGAACCTGCTGGAGCAGTTGGCTTAAATGTGCTCTGGAGGCTGTGGAATGAAGGTGTTTTGGTGTCTGTTGGCTTTGGGTTCCTCTGAGGCTTCCAGCTGTTCAGGATGGCAGAAGAAATGGGATGACAGTCTGGGAACATTGATACATTGCTGCCAGCCCTGTTCTCAGGGAATGTTGTGTTGCAGGGATTGTTTTGACACGAGCTGGCTACTACACCATCCCCTCCCTGGAGGAGCTGGCCCGGTTCACCAATGACAGGAACGAATGTATCGTGACAGACTTCACCATCGGCCGCAAGGGTGAGATCCCCCTGGCCTCCCCAGAGGCTTCACCCTGATCCAGGGATTTTAGAGCTGTGGAACCAGAGTTCTGAACCCTCAGTCTGATTGTAACCAGTGCCCTTGCTTTGGGAGCAGCTTGCATCAAAGTGTTGTAGGATTTTAGGGTGGGATAATCACAGTATCGCAGACTGGTGTGGCTTGGGAGGGGTCTTAAAGCTCATTTCATTCTATGGACAGAGACACCTTCCACTACCCCAGGTTGCTCCAAGCCCCATCTAACCTGGCCTTGGATATTTCCAGGGGTCCAGGGGCAGCCACAGCTTCTCTGTGGCCTCACCACCCTCAGAGGGAAGAATTCCTTCCTAATATCCCATCTAACCCTGTCATCTGGCTGTGGGAAGCCATTCACTTATTTGTCTCATCCCCAGTCCCTCTCCAGCTCTCCTGGAGCCCCTTCAGGCCCTGCCAGGGGCTCTGAGCTCTCCCTGGATCCTTCCCTTCTCCAGGTGAACACCCCCAGCTCTCCCAGCCTGTTGCTGCTGGTGTCAAAGTTGATAATGCTCCTCCGGAGTTTTCTCAGGGCAAAGGAGGTGTCACTTTGCTGTGGAGACAGGACAGGGCTGGGTGGGGACAGGAGCACAGCAGGAACGTGGGCTCTCTGGCACATGACTTCACAGACACTTTATGACCTTTTGGGTTGTTTTGCAGGTTATGGATCAATTTACTTCGAAGGAGAAGTCAATCTAACAAACTTAAACCTGGATGAGATCGTACATATCCGGAGAAAAGAAGTTATTGTTTACCCTGACGACGAAAGAAAGCCACCCATTGGAGAAGGTTTAAATAGGTAAGTGTTAGATGAAGGTAATTTTTAAAATCGTGACAGTCTGCTGTGTTTGCAGGCAGCAACCAAGAGACAAATCCAAATAGTGCATTCAGTTTGCAATGTTACAATTGCGAGATACGTTCAAATTACTGAACCACAAATTGCGTTTAAAAGCTGATGTGAGCCCCCCTGCCCAGGGCTGGGCTGTTCTCCTCTGCTCCACTGCCCGGGTTTCCCATCCCTGTTCCCGACCAGCTCTGCCTCAGCCCCTTGTCTGTGAGCCTGTTTGGTGCCTTTTCCAGGCGAGCTGAGGTCACCCTGGACGGGGTGTGGCCCACGGATAAAACGTCCCGGTGCCTGATCAAGAGCCCCGAGCGCCTGGCGGAGATGAACTACGAGGGCCGGCTGGAGGCCGTGTCCCGAAAGCAGGGTGCCCGCTTCAAGGAATACCGCCCAGAGACCGGCTCCTGGGTCTTCAAGGTGAGGGAATCTCGTACCCTGAAGCTGGAATCTCCTGAGAATTTGTAATTCAGCTGACTTGCTAACTTCAGACAACTGTCTCATGTCCCTCAGCTCTGGTGAGAATTGGCCTCACCAAGTGTTCCTCGTCCCTGGGAGCGTTCAGCCTTGGGTTGGACAGGGCTTGGAGCAGCTGTGCTAGTGGAAGGTGGCCCTGCCCATAGAATGAATGAGCTTTAAGGACCCTCCCAACCCAACCAGTCTGTGGTTCTCTGGTGAAACCTGTGGCCCCAGACCTGCCTACAGCAGGAGGTTTTGGTCTGTAGAGAGAGTGAATTTGTTGCAGGTGTCCCAGGAGCTGTGTGTGTTAGCACACCTGTGTAGGGCACAGTTACACCTGCCCAGTGTTCAGGCCTTTCAGAAATCTCACTTCCAAGCTGTGACATGGTTTTCCTTCTCCTTAACACAGGTAGCACACTTTTCCAAATATGGCTTGCAAGATTCTGATGAGGAAGATGAAGATCATCCTTCCAAAGTGGACACCAAGAAGTTAAAGACCACACCTGTACCACCCCCAGGGCACCTGCTGCCCCAGCAGATGGCCCTGAATGGCAAACCAGCACCCCCAGTTCAGGTAGAAGGAGAACAGTGGCTGAAGGGGGTTGATGACATGGAATTTGGAGAGTGGCTGGGACGGGGGTGGTTGGAGTAACCTGGAATCCGGAGAGTGAAGCCTTACAGAAACTCTTCTGAACTCTGGCTGAGTGGCTGCATGTTGTTTTCCTTTGAGACATTTCAGACTGAGGATGGGGTGGGGAGGCTTTCAACCCTTGTTTCTTGTTTGAATTCTAGTCTGAGTTTGGCAGATTTGCACCTCTTCTGGAAGAACCCTTGTTTTTGTGACTATTAAATGCACGCCCGTAATGCCAACGCCGTGTGCTGCCTGCCTGGACAGTGATGCTGTGCACTCAGTTGCCTTTACCACCATTAGTGTGCAAGACTGTCTGCTTTTTATTTTAAGAATGTGCTCTATTTTTATTAAAATAATTCTTTTGTAAGGCTGGCTATATGCTGGCTTTGTAAACACATTTGTGTTGGATGTGACTGCTTTAAACTTTTGCAAAACATCCTCAGTGCTGGGCCCATCTTATACGTGAATGTTTGATCCACGGGCAGTGTTTGATCCAATTCACTGGGAATAGCAGGAGCTCAGGTGGGCAAGAGGCCAATGGCCCCTGGGCTGTCCCAGCCATGGTGTGGCCACAGGCCCAGGGCAGGATTGCCCCCCAGGGCAGGGATTGTCCCCCTGTGCTGGGCACTGTGAGACGCCTCAAGGGCTGTGTCCAGTTCTGGGTACCTCAGGGCAAGAGAGACATTGAGGGGCTGGAGCATGTCCAGGAAAGGGAATGGAGCCCCAGGAGCGGCTGAGGGAGCTGGGAGAGGGCTCAGCCTGCAGAAAAGGAGGCTCAGGGGGCCCTTCTGTCTCTGCACAATTCCTGACGGGAGGGTGGAGCAGGAAACGGCCTCCAGTTGTGCCAGTGGAGGTTTAGGTTAGATATTAGGAAAATTTCTGCCTGGAAAGGGCTGTCCAGCCCTGGCCCAGCTGCCCAGGGCAGTGGTGGAGTCCCCATCACTGGAGGGATTTCACAGTCCTGTGGATGTGGCACTTGGGGACGTAGTCAGTGGTGGCCCTGGCAGTGCTGGGGAACAGTTGGACTCGGTGGGCTCAGGGGCTTTTCCAACCTCAGTAGTTCCGTTTTTCTAACACAGAAGAACTTTTCCCTGGGAGCCAGTGTGAACCTCTGCTGGCTGCTTGTGTGGCAGGAGAACAGAGCTCTCAGAGAACTCTGGGAACAGAGAACAGGGGAGAGGGGCTGTCGAGACCCTGATCCCTGAACAGCGATTCCAGGAGCCCTGTCTGCTCCCTGGGCAGGACATCCTGCTGCTGGGGCAGGCTGGGGGGCTGGCACCTCTGCTGGCTTCTGCATGGAGAATCCCAGAGCAGTGGCCAGCTGCTGCTCCAGCTCTGCCAGCTCCTGCACTGATTAACACCCACTCATTCCTCCCTCTGCTGCAGTAGATCCTTAATTATTTGCATTTTACACTGCATGTGTGGCTGTGCAACAGCCTCACCTTGCTTTCCCTTCGTCCGTCAGGTTCAGATTGGAGGGACCAGAGCTGTGGTTTTAAATACTCAGGAATAGTGGGAATATCTCTGATATATTCAAACATTCTTACACATTCCAGTGTACTTAGCAAAAACCTCTCCAGGTTCATTAACCTCTCTGACTTGCATACCATTAACTCAGGTTTTAATTTCTGAAATAAGGAAAAACCTCATTTGGTTTCCCAAACCCTTAAGAAACATCATAGCATGGCTTAAAACTTTCCAAACTCTTGGTGTAGAGCACATCTGATAATATTATTATTTGGGCTGTAAGAAGCATTTAGTATCTAGACTTGGTTTTTGTTTTGTCTTCCCTCACTAATTTAAATATTAATGAATTTATTAATGTTGCAAGGGAACATGCTGCATTAAAGCCCAATGAAGGGAGCAGTGAAACTTGCATGTTTCTAACCACATTTTGACTTGTAAATCTGTTCCACATGGGGGCCAGGCTCAGATTCCATGTCTGTCACTTGGTTCTGTCCTTGCAGACCCCCAGGGTTATTTTATGTGCCTCAGCTGAGAACTTTCACCCCGGCTGATTCAACAGAGCTAAGCACAGCCTTGTGAATGCGCTCCTTAATTCCTGAGCAGGACTCCCAGGGCACTCCCTGCCGAGGTTTCCTCCTGTTTTTGCATCCCTTCAGTGGTCTGTACTGTGTTTTTTATTGGGAAGCAGGGAACCTGGAAGCATGAGGATTACACAGGATACAAAGCTGAGTTCTGGGATGGTTAAACTGGAGCCAACCCAGTACATGGGAGCTCAGGTCCCACAGACTGAGCTGAGCAAAAGTACAGCCTGTGACAGTGAGCAGAGTTAGCCATGGAATCATGGAATGGTTTGGATTGGATTGGAAGAACCTGAAAGTCCATCCAGTCCCCCCCTGCTGCCCATGCCAGGGACACCTTCAACTATCCCAGCTTGTTCCAAGCCCCGTCCAAGCTGGCCTTGGACACTGCCAGGGATCCAGGGGCAGCCCCAGCTGCTCTGGGCACCCTGGGCCAGGGCCTGCCCACCCTCAGGAACCACATAAAATGCAGTTTGTTGTGGAATGTAGACTCCGTGATTGGAATTTGTACCGTCTGGGATGGATTCGGGAGGAGGAGAGGGAGGCAGGGTGCACAGAGCTCTCCCTTCGCTGGGCACGTGAGAACTGGAAAGCTGAAGAACAGTTTCCTAAAGTGAATGGCAGAGCTGGGAAAACTCTAGGAGGGCACCACTAATCTGGGACTGCTGCTTCCGTGGCATGGCACACCCTGAAGGTTCTGTGTGTCCATCGCTGACCTCGGCGCGGAGCCTTGGCAGAGCCGGAACACTCCGCAGCACCCGCAGGTGATGGTCGGAGCTGTGCCTCGGTCCTGGCAAAGCTGTGCTCTGTGGGTGACACCTGGCCTCTGTATCCACAGCCCCCGGAGCTGGAGCAGCTGGGCAGGGTGGTGGAGCTGGACAGTGACATGGCTGACATCACCCAGGAGCCGGCCCAGGAGCCCTTCGGAGAGGATGCCCTGGCAGAGGAGCAGGAGGCGGTGCCGGCGTCCACTCACATCGCATCCACCCAGGGCATCAACCCCTACGTCCTGCAGGTCAGTGTGCTGCCCCTTTTCCTCTCCAGGAGCAGGCTTGGGAAACAGAGCGCTTCTCAAGGGATGCATTTGCCCCCCCAAGGGTATTTACACACCAGCTCGTGATGAACAGTGCATCACATGGAGTGGGATTGAGCTCACACACCACATGTCTGTGTTCTGGGGGAAACCTCACACAGGAGAAACTCTGTGCTGACATGAAGCACCTTAAAGCCAGAACTTAAAATTCAGAAGTTTGGAGTGTGGGCACTGGGGTAAGCTGAACGAATACAGAGCAGCTGCCTTGGGCCCAGCTGGTGCAGAACAAGGTGTTGGGATAACTGGTCTTGATTTGGGGCTTGGTGCTGATGCTTTTATTTTACAGTACCACAGAAGGTTTGGGTTGGGAAAAACGATAAAGCCCATCCAGCCTCACGTCCCTGCCATGGTCAGGGACACCTTCCACTATTGCAGACCCCTTCAGCCTGGCTTTGGACACTTCCAGGGATCCAGGGCCAGCAGCCACAGCTGCTCTGGGCACCCTGTGCCAGGGCCTCCCCACCCTCACAGGGAAGTGTTTCTTTCCAGTATCCTGTCTAACCCTGTCCTCTGATAGTGGGAAGCCATTCCCCCTTGTCCTGTCCCTCCAGGCCTTTGTAATTTTTGTGGAAGGGCAGTACCTTGAACACTTTTGGGCTTCTACCTATAATAACAAACAGACCAGAAATTATTCTTTAAGCTGACAAACAGCAGCCAGAACTAAGATCTAAGAAATCAGGATTATTTTAGGATGACGTCCCCATCCCTAACAAGTCCTGTGCACTGATTTTAACAAATAGTTGTAAAACCTCACCCATCAGGTGACACGCATGAGCTGTGCCTCCACTGTTCCCTTGGAATCCGCAGCGTGGCTGTGTTGTTTGGTCATGTGCAGCATGTAGGAGTTTGTTTTTGGTGGGAAGAGCTATTTTGATGAGCTTAGTGAGCTGCTGCTGTGGGAGGGATTGCTGATGTTCTGGCTTGGCTTCCCACATCCTCAGATCATGAAAGCTTCCTTGCTCGCTGATGACGACGACCTGGATTTGATCCTGGATTACCCTGGGAAGCAGCCTGTCAAGATGGACACTTCCCAAGAGATCTGCTCTCCGAGGCTCCCCATTTCAAAAGCACAAGGACACAAAAGACACTCAGGTATGGTGTGAAACCACAGATTGTGTGAAGAAAACTGAAATTTAAGATGGACAGGCTAAATCCCATGCTCTGCAGCAGTTGCTTCCTGCCTCTCCTTCCTCCTCTGCTCATTCCCTGCTCCAGCACGAGCCCTGCCCCAGGGGTTGTGGGTGCTCTGGGGCCTGGAGTGCCTCCTCACCTCCTTCTCCTCTGATGCTTGCACTGCTCTTTTCACTTCTTTTTTTCTTGTTTTTGTTTTTTTTTCCCCCAAGATCTCCCAGAGGCACCAACAACCTTGCAGTTGTGTTTGGAGGTGGCCCATGGTGGGTCTGCTGTGAGCACCAGGTGTGCCCAGCACAGGGCAACCCCTGCCAGATTCCCCCACTGCCCAAACCTTGCCCTTTACACCCAGTGCACCCACTAAGTGGTGCTTTCCATGGGCATTTTGAGGAATGCCTCTGGGAACAAGCAGGAAGATGCTTCCTGATTGAGGACACCCATTAATTCAGATCTCTTAATCCATTCAAAGCCCATGTGATTGACAGGGACACACCTGAGGTATGTTTGGGGTCAGCGTCAGCCCCGCTGATGTGTGTCAGACTCCCCACTTCTGTTCTGGTGTCTCAATTCCAGCATTAAATCAGGGACTCCTTTGGGAATGGCCCACTTGGGGGTGGGGCTGTCCCTGGCCCATTCTGGGAACACCCCGTGTGTTCCTTGGGCAGTGCTGCAGGGTCAGTGGGACTCAGCCCTGCAGACAGTCACACTTAGCTCCCAGTTCCCATCACACCATCCACATGTTTGCCACTGGCTGCTCTGGGAATTCCAGGAATTCCCGAAATCCGTTTCAGAGGCCAGAAATGTCCCCTCAAATACAGGTGTCCTTCCACTGAAATGTTCTTCCTGCTTTTCCCCGCCAGCTGCCGGGCTGCTGCAATCCAAGTTTGCCAATGTCCTTTTCCAACCACCAAGTGCTGCTGTGCCAGATGCCAAGGGCTCCAGGACTTTGGGCAGCCCCTCCTCTGCTCCCCTGTGGTCAGCGGTGTCTCCGCTGGCCTCGGCGTTCTCCATGCCCCCGGCAGTGCCCGAGGTGCAGGTGAAGACGGTCGGGGTCCGCAGGCAGCGCGGGCTCGTCCCTCTGGAGAGGTCCATCACCTATGGGAAAGGGAAGCTCCTGATGGACATGGGACTCTTCATGGGGCGCTCGTTCCGTGTTGGTTGGGGACCCAACTGGACGCTGGTCAATTGTGGAGATCAGTTGAGTGGCTTGAGTGAAGTGGAAGATCCTCAGTTTGAGCCTGTGGAATATGGATTCCTGCCGACTCCCGTTGCTCCCAAATCGTGAGTAGTGGTTTCCTCCAGGATGGATGTGACGTATTCTTCATGGCTGACAGAATCCTGGTTGCAGGTCGCTGTTCCTTCTGACATGCAGGAGTGGTGCAAGATGGTGTTAGCCATGGAGATCTCCCTCATGTCCCTTCTCCATGAAAATATTTGTCAAATCCTGGAATAGCATAGTAGGAGAATTTTTTTGGTTTTTTAACCGAACAAATAGCAGTTGCACCCAGCACAAGGTTAAAGAGAAAGTACAGAGTTGTTGTCTAGAAAGCTTCCAATCTGTTGATTCTCCCTGAGGACATCTGCCCTATCTGAGGAAGCTCTTGTTCAGCTTCTCAGTTCCCAGACACCTTCAGTTCTGCCTGTGCATCCAAAGGCACGCAGACCTTGAGGGTCTTCATACCTGAACTTGACTGGAATATAGCCCAGTCCCACCGCTGAAGTGCTCCAAAAAGCTTGTTTGAATGTTCTCTAGCCTATCTGAAGTGCTGAGGGAATGAGCTGGGGTGAAGATGTGCTTGCTGCCTTTGGGGAGTTCAGTGAGGTTTATTTGTCAAATCACAGAAGGTTTGGGTTGAGAGGGACCTTAAGGACCATCTTCTTCCAACCCCCTGCTGTAGGCAGGGCCACTTTCTGCTAGCCCAGGTTGTTCAGGGTCCCAAAGCCTGGCTCCAAATCCCAGACTCTCATCAAGGTCTTGATGCCTTGGATCATGTTTTACTGTTGTCATGTTAATAGGACAAGCTACAGGATGAGCTGCTCCACTTGCATGGAGAACATCCAGAACATTTGCTACCTGGTCTATTCTCTCTTTTCCTCCAGACTCACAGAATCCCCTTTCAAGGTTCGTGTGGAAAAGCTGAGCTTGGAACAATGGAGGATGGACAGAGATAAGGAGCTGTATCTTACCCCTCTGGAGATAAAGCTGAAGCACAGCACTGTCCATATGGATGAGCCCTGTCCTCTCCTGGCCCCCAACCCTGGAGTCTCTGCTATCCATGACTATGCTGCCTGGGCCAGGAAGGCATCTGAGGATCCCACTGTGGCAGAGGGTGAGTATGGAATGATTCTTTCCACAGGAGGGTTTAGGTTGGAAAATCCCTCCCAGCCCACGGAGTGCCAGCTGTGCCCATTGCCCACCTTGTCCCCAGCCCAGAGCCCTGAGTGCCACGGCCAGGCCTCCCTTGGACACCTGCAGGGATGGGCACTGCAAAGCTCCCTGGGCAGCCCCTTCCCAGCAGAGTGGGGACAGTGAGCTCTCCAGGGTTATCCTCACATGAGCTCCTCTGTGTTCTGTGCTTGCACTCCTGATGGCTTGGTGTGTGTCCCCACAGCCGTTGTGAAGCACTGGTGCTTGGCCTGGACATTGTGTGAGGCCATTTGGGGCAACCTGAAGGAACTGGAGGCCAGTCTGGAGGAGCCCAGTGAGTACGTGCTGGCCCTGGAGCGCCGCAGGGCCTTCTCGCGCTGGCTGTCGGAGACGGCGGCCGGGCGCATCGAGGAGGAGGTGTCCCTGTCCCGGCACGGCAGCCACGTCGAGGCCGTGTTCAGCTGCCTCACGGGGAAGAGGATCGGCGAGGCCTGCAGGCTGGCACAGCAGGCAGGTAAGCACACCAGGGTGCTGGGCACTGCCCAGGCTCCCCCGGGAATGAGGACATTCCCAAATCTGCCAGAGCTCCAGGAGCGTTTGGCCAGCGCTGCCAGGGATGGACAGGGTGGGGTTGTTGGGGGTTCTGGGCACGGCCAGAGATTGGACTGGATGATCCCTGTGGGTGCTTCCTACTCAGGATATTCTGTGATTCTGTAAGGTTCCTAAATCTCAGCTTTTGTGTGGAGGAGGAAGGAGATGCACAAAGAGAGTCTAAACCTAGAGAGCTCCTAGTCACTGGCTGCTCTGCATGTGGACTGTTCCCTTGTCAGTGACCACAGAGCCATGGAATGGACTGGGTTGGAAGGGACTTTAAGGATCGTCCAGTCCCGCCCCCTGCCATGGGCAGGGACTCCTTCCAACTCAATGAGCTTGGTCCAAGCTACATCCAGCCTGGCCTTGAAGATTGGGTGGGGGCTGCTGCCAGAATCCCTGGTCCCCTTCACTCTGGCTCTCTCACTACCCCAGTCAGGAAGTGCTGCTGGATTGCATTTAAAACTGGGAGTTTTGGTACTTACTTCTTTTCATTTTTAATGAGTGTTCTTTTTAATTGAGCCCCTGTTCAAACCTTTTACATTTGGGTTAAAAATGTGTATTTTCAGAGCCTTCTGGCAGGTTTTATCCCTGTTATACCAGCTCACATGAAACTTGGTTTGTCTCTTTGGGGACACTGCCCTACCCACTCCTCTGTCTCCTCCTCCTGCTCCCGTTTTGCCAGGTGTTTATGGAGTGGTTTATTTCATAAGAAATATTGGAGTTGTGGTCTCCCTGTCCCTGGAAGCCTTCCCGGCTAGGTTAGTTGGGACTTGGAGCAGCCTGGGATAGTTGAAGTGTCCCTGCCCATGGCAGGGGTGGAGCAAGATGAGTTTTAGGATCCCTCCCAACCCAAAGCTGTCTGGGGCTCTAAGCTGAGCCCAGAGGCCGTGTCCAGGCTCACAGTGTGTCCCTGCAGGTGACCACCGCCTGGCCCTGCTGCTGTCACAGCTGGCGGGGAGCCAGCCCGTGCGGGACCTGCTGACCCTGCAGCTCGTGGACTGGCACCGCCTGCACAGTGACCGCTTCATCCAGGAGGAGCGGCTGCGCCTCTTCGCGCTGCTCGCGGGCAAACCGGTGAGGATGGGCGTGCCAGGGCCCCAGAGCCCTTCCCGTGCAGCCGTGGGCAGTGCAGGGAGGGATCCTCCTCCCTCAGTGCCCCCTCGTGCTGCTGCACACCTGGCACGTGGCCGAGCACTGTCTGTGTCCCCAGGTGTGGCAGCTCTCGGAGAGGATCAGCGTCAACGTGTGCTCGCTGCTGGACTGGAAGCGCTGCATGGCCGTGCACCTGTGGTACCTGCTGCCCCCCACGGCCTCCATCTCCAGGGCTCTGGCGATGTACGAGTCGGCCTTTCAGGTGGGTCCGTGCTCCTGCCCGTCTGATGCTGCACAGGGGCTTCTGGGAGCAGCCAGGAATCGCTGAATGTGGGATTGAGTATAGGACAACGGGGAATGGCCTCCCACTGCCAGAGGACAGGGTTAGATGAGATCTTGGGAAGGAATTCCTGGCTGTGATGATGGCAAGGCCCTGGCCCAGGGTGCCCAGAGCAGCTGGGGCTGCCCCTGGATCCCTGGCAGTGCCCAAGGCCACGCTGGACGTTGGGGCTTGGAACAACCTGGAGTGGTTGAAGGTGTTCCCATGGCAGAGCGTGGAACTGGATGATCTTTAAGGTCCCTTCCAACCTGAACTGTTCTGTGATTCTACAGAATCATAAATTCTGTGGAGAAAACCCGTTCATGGAGTGTTTCCAGGTCTTGTCTACCTGTTTGACAGCTGGACAAAATGAGGAAGAGGGACAATGGCCAGCAGAAGGAAGGCCGTTTTGAGCCAGGCACCCTGTTTTCCCCCTGGGATCATTAATCCTCGGCTGCCTTGTCCAGCAGCCCGTGTGTGCCCCCTCTGTTCCAGGCCCCTTGTGCCTCCATGCATTATGCAGAGCCCCCTGTGTTGCTGCAGAGCTCTCAGCTCTGTGTGCAGCAGGACAAAGGGTTCTGCTGAAAAACATGTTTAATCATTTAACTAAAGCCAGCTCAGCCCTCCATCCTCAAGGCAGCCTAAATGCAGCAGCAAGTCTGGAAACTTGTCACTGATGTTTGCTTCCATATTTAGTGTTCTGTGTGTACAGTGTTCAGCACTTGGAAATACACAACTGTAGCGAAAGTTCTCTGTTCAGTTGTTTTGGTTGACTCCGTGTGTTCAGTGCTGCTCCTGGCTGCCCAGACTCTGCTTAGCTACAGAGAGAAGGCTCACAGGGATGCAGCAGCTTCATTCCATCAAGTCCTGCATGGTTTTCCAGCTGTCAAATCCTTCAGGAATAAGGCTGTGTGTGAGAGCTGGCTGTGCCTCCAGGCAGTGGTTTGTAAGAGCTCAGTGTGAGACACGAACCTGCCAAAGCATTTTGGATTCAGGTTTTTTGTGTTGGTCCATAGTTCTGGGGAGGTTCCAACTGCAGGTGCAGTTGGTTGCAACTTCTTTGGAGCAGAAGGATTCTCCTGAGCCTGCTGAGCTGTGGAAATCAGTTCTGTTCAGAACATTCTCTGTAAACTTACTGTTAAAACTATCTCCCTAGAACACCTCAGAGTGTGAAAAATACGCCTGCTGTCCTCTGCCTCCTTACCTGGAAGATTCTGGGTGTGTCATTGAAGAAGATGACAGTGCAGGAAGGCCCCTGAGAGATGTCTGCTTCCATTTATTAAAGCTCTACAGTGACAGGTAAGTGGGCAAAGAGTTCAAAAAGTATTCAGAAAAATCATGGTCGGTCAGTGACTTCCTGAGTTCACCAACCAGGGGCATGAAATCAGCCTGAAGCAGTCCAAAATGAGCTTTACATGTACCCCCTGACAGAGGGTGGTGTCACACCTGGGGATGGTAGGGATGGGGGAACTTAAGCTTTGGGGCTCATTTGTGGGGTTTTAGGTACTTTTCTGTGTCTGAAGAGTGCAGGAAGGCTTCTCTGTAGCTGCCTTTTTTGAAGGCAGTGAGAAATATGCAGGGGAGCACGTACAGAGGAAAAGGGGTGACAGTCTGGGTGCAGACTCAAAAGAATTTTAGCAGTAAATATTGTTATTTTTCTTCTTAAAAAAGAAAACCAACCCCCAAACTGATTTAAATCACACACGTGGACGTGGGTGAAGGGAAGGAACTGCATTTGATTTTGTGGGCATAATCAGCTCTTTCAGTTACCGGTGTTGTCCTCTCCAGGTCCTATGAGCTTGACCAGCTGCTGGACCCCAGGAGTGTCACCTCTGACCCGCTGGATTTCCGCCTCAGCTGGCACCTGTGGGAGGTGCTTCGGGCCCTGAACTACTGCCACCTGTCCCAGCAGAGCTGGGGGGTGCTGAACACCAGTTATGCTGCCCAGCTGGAGAGCGAGGGGCTGTGGGAATGGGCCGTGTTCGTGATGCTGCACGAGCCTGACACGCAGTGAGTGACCCTGAGTGACCCTTCTGGGCGGTGACCCACACTGAGTGACCTTTCTGGGTGGTGACCCACACTGAGTGACCCTGAGTGACCGTTCTGGGCAGTGACCCACACTGAGTGACCCTGAGTGACCGTTGTGGGCAGTGACCCACACTGAATGACCCTGAGTGACCGTTGTGGGCAGTGACCCACACTGAGTGACCCTGAGTGACCCTTCTGGGTGGTGACCCACACTGAGTGACCCTGAGTGACCGTTGTGGGCAGTGACCCACACTGAGTGACCCTTCTGGGTCGTGACCCACACTGAGTGACCCTTCTGGGCAGTGACCCACATTGAGTGACCCTGAGTGACCCTTCTGGGTCGTGACCCACACTGAGTGACCCTTCTGGATGGTGACCCACATTGAGTGACCCTGAGTGACCCTTCTGGGTGGTGACCCACACTGAGTGACCCTGTGTGACCGTTCTGAGCCTTGAAATAACATGAGGTCAGTTCTAAAGACCTGTGGTTATCATGGCTTTGCTCACATGGAACTGCTCACCCGGAGGGCTTCATGCCACTTGGGAAAATCCCAGAATCCCGGCCTGGTTTGGGGTGGGCGGGGCTTTGAAGACCCTCTCTGAGCGATGTGCTGCTCCTTGTGTCGAAGTGACCTTGTGGTGAGGGACAGGAGGCAGAGCTCGCTGGAGTGACAGGCTGCCCTCTCTCCGCAGCATCCGCGAAAAGGCCGTGCGGGAGCTGCTGAGCCGGCACTGCGCCCTGGCCGAGAGCCCCGAGTCGTGGGCCAAGGAGACCTTCCTGACGCAGAGGCTCTGCATCCCCCCGCACTGGATTCACGAGGCCAAGGCGGTTCGGGCGAGGATGGAGGGCGACAAGCACAAAGAGGCCCTTTTCCTGCTTAAGGCTGGGCACTGGAACCAGTGCCACAAGCTGGTTGTCAGGCACTTGGCCTCAGGTAGGTCTGTGCTGCTGCTGTTTCACCCTGTCCTTTGAGCAGCACACACAGGCATGGCAGGAATAGGAGTGGGATCCCAGGGCTGGAGCCCCTCTGCTCTGGAGCCAGGCTGGGAGAACTGGGGGTATCCAGTCTGGAGAGGAGAAGGCTCCAGAGAGACCTCAGAGCCCCTTCCAGGGCCTAAAGGGGCTGGAGAGCAGAGGGGACAAGTGGAAGGGGTGGGACTGAATGGTGAAGATCCCTCCCAACCCAAACCAGTGAGTGATCCCATGATTCCAAGCCATGGGGTGGCCAGTGAAGGGATCAGGCTGGGTTTGGAACAGCAGGATTAACACAAGGCCTGGCAGTTCCAAAGCAGCTCTCCCTGGATACCTGGCATGGTGCTTTTCCTGCTCAGACAGGGGAGCAGGGTGCTGCTTTCCCTGCTGCACAGCCCCACCTGCCTGGGGCACGGGGCCTCTGGGAACAAGGGCAGCAATGACATTCCTGTTCCCCGATCCCGTGGGTGTCCCTGCTGTGGAAGACAGGCTGGTCACTGTTCCTAACTCCCCTCCAGATGCAATTATTAATGAGAACTACAAGTACCTGAAAGGATTCCTGGAAGACCTCGCGCCTCCAGAGCACAGCGCGCTCATCCAGGACTGGGAGCTGGCAGGGCTGGTCTACCTCGACTACATCTGTGTGAATGAGATGCTGGACAGGATTCAGCAGGTACCCAGCAGTTTCTTGGCAGCCTCTTTCCCTATGGTTTGGAAGCTCACGTGGAGTCTGGGTTGAAGCTGTTGCTGGCTGTTCAGGGGGCGTTGGTGCTTCCCTTCAGACACTTCAAACAGAATGTGGGGCATCTCTAAAACTAGGGATTTGCTATCTGCTGTCACAAGGGGTGGGCTCTGCCCTGCAGATATGCTCTGTGGGTGTATGACAGTGACAAGTGAAAAGGTTGGGACAAACCCAGCAGTCTCTGGGTCCAGCCCCCCAAATTCCGGTTTTCAGGCTTCCCCTTTTCCCACTCCGGTGTTAGTTCAGGCAGCTGTTGTGCCGTGTTACCGGGTGGGTGAGTTTGGCTCTGGCTGTGCCATCTTGGAGCTGACTCCTGTTTGCTTCCAGCTGGATTGTTCCACCTACGAGCTGGAGCGGTTACACACCAAAGTGACGTCCCTGTGCAACAGGATAGAGCAGCTTCAGTGCCACGACGCCAAGGACCGCCTGGCTCAGTCAGGTATGGTGACATCCCTGTCCAGCAGCTCCCTCGGACAGCCGGTTCCACACCTGGCTGGCACCTGGCTACAGGTGCATCCCCAAATCACAGAATCATTTAGGTTGGAAAAGCCCTTTCAAATTGAGTCCAGCCTTTACCCAGCATTACCAAAGCTACCACTAACCCCTGTTCCCAAGTGCCACCTCTGCATGGCTGTGAAATCCCTCAGTGATNCAGCATTACCAAAGCTACCACTAAGCCCTGTTCCCAAGTGCCACTGTGAAATCCCTCAGGGATGTGACTCCACCACTGCCCTGGGCAGCTGTGCTGGGGCTGGACAGCCCTTCTAGGAAGGAATTTTCTCAATATCCAACCTGAGCCTCCCCTGGCATAACTTGAGACTGTTTCTTCTCCTGTCCCTTGTTACCTGGGAGCAGAGCCCGACCCTTCCCTGGCTGCCCCCTCCTGTCAGGAGTTGTGCAGACCCAGAAGGTTTCCCCTGAGCCTCCTTTGCTCCAGGCTCAGCCCCCTCAGCCCTTTGGGGGAAGAAATTTTCCCCAGTATCCAACCTAAACCTCCACTGGCGCAGCCTGAGGCTGTTTCATCCCCCCCTGTGGCTGCACTGCCCGTGCTGAGGCAGGGGATGGGGAGAGGACAGCACGGTGGGTGTGACTTTGCCGCGCAGTCCCCAGCTCGCCGGGTTTGCTCTGGAGCGCTCCCACACTGGAGCACACGGAGAGCCCGCTGTCCCTGCTCTTGCAGACATGGCCAAGCGCGTGGCCAACGTGCTGCGGGTGGTGCTGAGCCTGCAGCAGGGCCCGGAGCCCGGCCCGGAGCCGGCGGAGCCTCACGTGCCCCTGCGGCTGCTGGCCCCGCACATCGGCCGCCTGCCCATGCCCGAGGACTACGCGCTGGAGGAGCTGCGCAGCCTCACCCACGCCTACCTGCGGGAGCTGGCCCTGGCCACGCACTGACCGCTGACACCTCGCTGCGGCCGCAGCCGGCGGCCGGCCGGGCCTCACCCGGGCTAGGACTGAACCGGGACTGCTGCTGGGATGAGCGGCGCACGCAAAGCTGCTCGTTTGGAAATTGCTCCACTCGGATTGCGGGGTCCTGCCCCGGCAGCCTCGGCCCCAGCGCTGCCCCGTGCTCACGGAAGGTCTTTATGCATGAGGAGTATCGAAAGGTTTTTATTAAAAAAATATAAATAAATGCTCTAGATTATTTTCCTGTCTTTTTGAAAACAATAAATAAAATGTTTATAGTACTCCCACGGGTTCCTTTGCTTTTTAAGGCAGGGTTTGGGTTTGTAGCTGTGTCTCCCTTGTTGTGTCACTCCGGGGTGGTTGGGCTGGGTGGGTGGGGGCACAGCACAGCCCAGGAATGTCTGATACAATCCCACCTGCCTTTGGTGGCAATCAGGGTAGTCTCCTTCAGGATCCTGGGAGGAAAAGTTGCCCCTGTCTCAATGGGGTGTAGGGAGCCCAGATAAACCAAATTGTGGCCTTATGGTACTGAAAGGGGCTCGTGTTCCAGCTGGAGAGGGACTGGGGACAGGGGCTGGAGGGCCAGGAGCCAGGGAATGGCTTCCCAGTGGCAGAGGGCAGGGCTGGGTGGGATCTTGGGAAGGAATTGTTCCCTGGGAGGGTGGGCAGGCCCTGGCCCAGGGTGGAATTCCCAGAGCAGCTGGGGCTGCCCCTGGATCCCTGGCAGTGCCCAAGGCCAGGTTGGACACTGAGGCTTGGACGCCCCTGCTGTGGTGGAAGGTGTCCCTGTCCCTGGCCGCGGTGGCACGTTCAGGTGACACTGGCTGTGTGCGGGGGCCGGGTCACTCCGGCTTCGCCTCCTTCCATTACTGTAATTGGGCCTGAGCGGCCCCGGCGGCTCCGGCCCGGGCGGGACGCGCTGGGATGAATAATTCACCGCCTGGAAACAAAACCTCCGGCCTCAAAACCGCTCGGCATCTGCCGCCGGGGCTCGGCGTGGGAAAGGTGCCAGGAGGCGCCGGGGGAGCGGAGCCGGCAGATTCCCCGGGGCTGGAGCTGGGGAATGCTGCGGCACCCCCGTGCCAGGCACCGCTGCCACTCGCTGCTTTGTCTCCTGGGTCTCGCCCCGCAAACTCCCGGAATTTTCTTCTCACCAAATGGGAGTAATCTGCTCCGTCCCTTTCCCTGGCTCTGTAGTAAGAGCGGAGAGCGGGATGTCCCTTGCTGTGCCCAGGGGTCTCTCCGCTCCAGGGCTGCACCACTCGCCCTCGGCTCTTCCAGCGCCCGGTGTCCCCGTGCCGCCGGTGAGGGGTCCCCGGGCTGGGGCAGGGGCTGGGCCACGACAGGCACGGCGCGGCTGCCGGCAGCGCCTCCCAAACCTATCCCAAAGGGGCTCGGCTGCAGCCGCAGCCCATCCCGGCCCCTGTCGCCTCCCAGCCGGGCCCCCGGGCGTCACCCACCCCAAGCCCCCGCCGTGGGTGCCTGGGGGGCCGTGCCCCCCCCGCCCTGTCCCCGCCCTGACGTCACCCGGCCCCCCCGTGTCCCCGCACCTGCGGCGGGATGGAGCCC
>VZTX01022805.1:0-10865 GCA_013400915.1 Pardalotus punctatus | reverse complement strand
GCCGGCGCCGCTCCGGGCGACACGGTGCCGCCGTTGAGCACGGGGGAGCTGTCCCCTCTGGCCGGGGACAGGCTGCCCTCCCGGGAGCCCGACGGCGTCTGCCGGCGCGGCCGCAGCGTGCCCCAGCGGCCGTTGACGCAGGGAGCCTCGTCCGTGCTCCTGACCGGGGACTGGGAGCGGTACTCCCGGCTCTCGGGCACCAGGGCGGGCGGCGTGGCGCTGATGGGAGAGGGGCGCGAGTTCAGGCTGGGGCTCAGCGGGGCTCTCCCGCTGGGAGCTTGGCTGAAGACCACGACGCACTGTCCCACCTGCGGAGAGAGCCGGGTACAGGCGTCAGGATGACCCCTGGTGCTGGGAAAGGACGCGGCTGCGGGGCGTTCCGGGCAGGGAACGCAGAGCCGGGGGTGTCTGCGAGGGAGCAGGGACCCCGCCGCGTCCGTACCCTGCACGCAGGATGGCACCACAGCTCCGGGGCTCCGTGGTCCTCGTTCTCCACCTTGAGCGGCTGCCACGTCCAGGGGTTGGCCTGCATGTGCAGCAACCAGGCGTCTTTGAACAGCTGGGAAGGGAAGTGTGACAGGTTCAGGAGCCCAGGCTGGGGTTTAGGAGCCCAGGCTGGGGTTTAGGAGCCCAGGCTGGGGTTTAGGAGCCCAGGCTGGGGTTTAGGAGCCCAGGCTGGGGTGTAGGAGCCCAGGCTGGGGTTTAGGAGCCCAGGCCGGGGTTTAGGAGCCCAGGCTGGGGTTTAGGAGCCCAGGCCGGGGTTTAGGAGCCCGGTTTGCCGCTGGGCTCATCCCCTCGGGGTGACGGTGGGAGCGGCGCTGCGCTGCTGCGGACGGCGGACGCTGACCCAGGGCAGGAGCTGACCCCCCGTGAGTGACTGCACCCCACCGTGGCCATGGATAAATCCCTTCACTTCCATCTGCTATCCCAGTACAAAGTCAGGGCTCATCCTGCCGAGGCTCAGTGAACCCCAGGGAGCTCTCAGAGAGCGCCTGGGATGATTTTTCTTAATTAAAGCAGCTCCAGTGACAGCTAAACAGCTTCTCTAGAATACCTACCAGGTGGGTGCCCAGATTTGAGGAACAAAATGCCACCACCGTGCAGAGTTCCCCCCTGTCCCAAATCCAGCCCCAGGTGACAGGGAGATGTCCATGCTCCCCGTGGGGTACTCACTGCATTGGGACCACCGCAGCCTCCCAGGATCAGGATGGTCTCGTTGTCTATCACGATCTGAGGGCACAAAGGAGACTTTCAGCCTGGGAAGGATTTTTGGCCAGGCCCCCAAGGGCAGAGGGAGGCAGGGTCTCGGCCGCACAGGCGCTGCCGGGTTCCGCGTGCCCCGAGAGGAGGATGGAGCTGGGATGGAGCTTGGATGGAGCTGGGATGGAGCTGGGATGGAGCCGGTTTGGCCGGGCCTGGGGCCGAGGGGACGCAGCGCTCCCGCCCCCGCCTCGTCCCAAAGCAATTCCTCTCAGCGAGGAGAGCGATCGCGCTTCCCAAGGCGCTCGGCATCCGCGCAGAGGAGGGGAAGGTGAGGGATGGTTTGGGAGGGCAGTGCCGGCAGCAAAGTCTGATCGGCGCTGCTGGCGGGCGAGAGACCCCGCGGGCTCCGTGCCCAGGGCAGGGAAAGGCCCGTTCAGGCGTGGCCCATCCGAGCCAGGCTCTGGGCATCAGTGACCATCCTCCCACACGGGGACACCTGCACCACGCCAGGGGACAGCCACGAGCTCCCTGCCCTGGGCGGGCGCTGCGGGAGCCGTGCCTGGAGGGGGAGCAATCCCGAGGGTCTCCATCGAGGGATCGGGAGAGCGGAGCAGTCAGAGGGGCCCAGAGCCAAAGCGGGCTGTGCTGCCTCCCCAGTGATGGGAGCTGCCCCGGGGGGTGAGTGGGGCTCAAAGAGCGATGTGTTCATTAGAGCTCTGAGTCACTGGGGAGATAGGGAAGGTGCCCACACGGAGAGGAGAGCGAAGAGGGCTCCCCACATCCCTCGGGAATGAACCTGTGGAGAGCTGCCGGGGCTGGGAGCGAAGCTGTGCCCGTTCCTCCCTGGCTGAGCTCACCTGGGACTGGCCCCCACGCGGGTGAGGGCTGGGCCCGGAGATGCTGGGCTTGGACCAAGCCCACTGCTCCAGATCCAGCACCCAGACGTCGTTGCTCCTGCAGGGATGAGACAACACAGGCTGAGGATACAACCAGGGATGCGTGCAGAGCCCAAAATCCTGCTGAGAATTCCTCAAGGGCGACCCCACGACCATCCCAACGCCCTCCTGGCTCGCTCGTCATACACCCTCCCGCCCAACTCACATCTGTCGGGATCCGAGGGAGCCCCCAAAAACGATCATTTTGTCTTCGATGACACAGGAGGAGTGTCCTGCCATGGGAGGGGGGCCGTGCGTGGTCATGATGCAGTTCCACCTGGGAAAAGAGGCAGGAAGACATTCCCCAGTGAAGGAAAACGCTGGATGGAAGGCCAAACGAAAAATCCCAGCGGCCTGCAAAGTCCTCAAGAAATGTCACGGGGGAAACCACAGGGAAAACCTCCAAATAGCCAAAGAGCAACGAAACTAATTAGAAATCCCAATGTGCTAAACATTTTTAAGGCATGACCAAGTCCCATGGCCAAGTCTGGAATATCTCCCCTTCCAATTAAGTTTGCCTCGAATTCTTTCCAAGGAGGTTTAATTACAGAGTTGTAATGACACTGCCCAAAGTGCACTGGATAATTGATACTTTGGAGGAGGAAAAGTCCTCGGTGCAAGAGGAGCAGGAACCTTCTCTTTGATGCAGAAATTGTCTTTCTCTCACACAAGATCAGTGAGAAGGCCGGGTCTAAAATCAGCCAAACGGTGTTCAAAGGGAGAAGGAAAATTCCTGCCAGCTCTGTGGACACTGCTGGATGCTCCAGCCCCGGAGCTGTAAAGGCAGAGGTTGAAATGATGGAGGAATGTGATTTCTCACATCTCCCTGAGGGAGCTGAGTTTTGGATCATCACTAAAAACAAGACCTCCAGCACTCCAGGCTTATCTCAGAATCACCTCCCTGCTCCCAGCCAAAGCGATCCGGCACTGAAAGCACCCAGCTCTCCCACCTGGACGGGGATGCTCAGGCAGTCTGGAATATTTAGGTGCAAGTCCAGAGCCATATGGAAGAAACCAGCACCCTCGAGGTGCTTGGCAGCACCACGTCCTCGGCTCTGCCATCCTTCCGTGGCTTTTTGGCTTTTTTTTTGGTTTCAGAAAGAGCATTAGAGACACACCTGGGAAACCAGGACCACGCACAGCTTCCCAGAATTCCTCCAGCTACATTCCAGAGCCATTTTTCCAGGATCAAAGCCTGCTCTTACCAGTTTTTGGAGGGGGAGTACGTGTGGATCTCATCGAAGAACCTCTCGGGCTGGTGCAGGGGGTAAGGGCTCGGCCGGGTCCACCCCCCAAAAAGCACCAGCAAGTCCTTGTAGACCACCAGCGTGGCCCCAGCCTTGGGAGAGGGGTAGGAACCTAGCAGGGAAGGAGGAAAAGTCAGGAAAACCACGACTGAACACAAGCCCCCAACTCTGCATCGTTTCTTGCCAAAGTGTCACAACGTGGAGTCTCCACCTTTCCAAAAAAATGAAAATAACAGAAAAATGGGGGGAAAAAAAAGAGAAAAAAAAAAGGAAATAAAAGCTGGGAGCCTGGGAAGAAAACTCCTGCCAATTTGTGTCATGGTAATTAGTAGGAGGCTGAAAGCACATCTCCAACAGAGCAAAACATCTGTCATTCACTGGCAGGAAATTGCTGGTTTTCCAGCGTATCCCTTCAAATTATTGCTTTAGCACTGAATAAAAGCAATAATTACCTCCAAATACCTCGTAACGTCTCTCCCCAAGGAAGGAGGGAGACAGGATACAATTCCAGGGCTCGTGGCAGATGTTTTGGGTACTTGCGGCACACACCGAGCCCCGGGTTTGGGGAGCAAGCCCCGAACGCTCGGGGTGGGAATGAAGTCATTCCTCGAGTGTGCAGGACGTGGTGCTGCTCTAAAAATCATGGGGGGAAAAAAAAGAGGGCTTGTTTGAGGTTCAAAAGGCTCCACGGGGGCCTCCTGAGCAGGACCTGCACGAGGACAACGCGACCTCGGGGCTCGGTGCCGATGGGGTTTGCTGTGCTCAGACAATTCCACGAATCCCACGGGTTTTCCTGAGCTCTCACCTACTGCTGCTCCTGTGGTCCCTGGCCACCACATTCCTGAGCAGTCGTGGCTGCCCCTGGATCCCTGGCAGTGCCCAAGGCCAGGCTGGACAGGGCTTGGAGCAGCCTGGGACAGTGAAAGGTGTCCCTGCCCATGGAATGGAATGGGATGGGCTTTGAGGTCCCTCCAGCCCAAACCATTCTGGGATTCTGCGATTCTTGTGGAAGGTGTCCCTGTCCACGGCAGGGGGGAAATGGGATGGGCTTTGAGGTCCCTCCAGCCCAAACCACTCTGGGATTTTATGGTTCTTAAGCAGCTCGGGGCAGGAGCAGCCTCAGTGCAAAGAACCCCCTGGCAAGAGCAACTGTCAAAGGATTCCGTCCCTTCGAATTCACGTCGGGAAAACGTCCACGATGCGCTGCAGAACTGCAATCCCTGCCGGCCCCAGGAGCCAGAGGTGCTGCGTCACCACCCTGCTGCTGCGCGAGGGTTGAGCTGCTTCCCAGGAAAAGCTGAGGCCTCTCCATCCCGGCTGACCCTGAGCATCCTCCTTCCCACGGCAGCCACCGGCACCCGGCACATTCCTCCACCTCCGCAGTCACTCTTTCCAAACAATCCCGAACACCCATCCCAGCCCCACGGCTCCGTGCCCGGCTCCGTGCCTGGGGCAGCTCAAGGGCACGGCTCGCACGTGGCGGTGCCGTCACTGCTCCCAAACAGCCGACACTCCGGCCCGGCCTCTGTTCCCTCCCCTGTCCCAGCAGGACTCAGAGACACATTTTTAGCAGGGAGTGAGACCCAGAACAGACTATTTTTAAAAGAAAGCGGAGCAGCTATTTTGGGATGTTGCAGCTGAGGGAAGCAATTCCGTGGCGATGGGTTCCAGGTGCGGGGAGGGAAGAGCCCAGCGAAACGCAGCTCCTGGCCTGATGTGGACACGGCCACGGCGTCCCTGAGCCCTTCCCCAGGGACAAAGCATTCTGCTGCTCTCAGCCACACAGAGATGAGGCAAAATGGGAATAAAGCCCTGCAGGAAGCGCTTACTGCTGGGTCATGTGTGGCCAGAGCTGTACCAAGGTCTCCGTGAGGACGAGATGCCGGCGAGGGTCACATTTGGTTACTCTCTGTTCCCAAATTCCAGTTTTCCTGGCTCGTTCCATGTGTGCAGTTTATTAACCCACACCAGCAGGTTTCCAGGGAAATAATTCCTTGGCAGTGCAGGAAGATTTTCTCCCAAACCTGGCATGACAATCAAACATTTGTACCCGAGCTGGTGAATCCCAGTGATTCCACCAGAGATGCCACGAGGTGTTGGGGTTAAACCGGGTTATTTTTAAACAAAAAGGGGTAGCTAGAGTCATTCCAGGATGGGAAAGCATTGGCACCTTGCTCAGAAAGGTCTGGGATGGAGCAGTGAGGGAAGTCACCCTCCCACTGCTGTAACCTCAAGGTCAACCCCGGCCTCAGCCACCGAGACGATTCCCAAGTGAGTCAGCGCCGTGCAAACAGCCCAGGGCAGAGGCCAGCCCCGGTTTTTCAGGAAGCTTTGCCTGTTGTTGGACATTGGACGGATGTAAACGAGCTGGGTTTCATTCTGCAATGCAGGAAAACTCTGCATTTTAGAAGTCAGAGGAGTGCTGGTCTCTCAGAGCCTCTTCCAGCCCCAAAACGGGGACAACTGTGGGTGCTCTCCACCAGCATCTCCGGGAGCTCGTGCCGGAGCAGGGACACGTGGAAATCTGGAGAATTAATGCTGTTTATCCCTAAAGCAGCGGCGAGCTGCTGGGGAAGGGCAGGAACATCCCGAGGGAGCTGCCGGTGACCTCAGGACTCAGGCATGCGGGACACGGGGACATCAAAGGGACGCGCTGGGGCCGCGAGAGGACCTGCACAAAGTCCGGGCCCTCCGGAGGATGTGGGATGGGGGAGCGGCCCTTCAAAGACTCCCAGGAACACACGGGATCCTCTCCGGGATCGCACAGGATGGGCTGAGCAGCCATCAGAACCTCGTTAATTAATTGCGCTGCTTTCCGCTGGTCCCAGGGGGACCCGGCTGCGTCTCCCAGCATCCAGGTTATCTTTCCTCGGGGATAAAGATTCAAGCAGGCCGAGGGTGTAGCACAATTAACTGCTCCTGAGGGCAGCAGGCCCCATCCCTGCCCAGCTGACGCTGTTCTTTCGGCCGGGATGAGGAGCTGAAAGCTGGCCTGAGCTATTTTTTTCCCAGCTGATGGATTTTCCTGGCTCACAAAGCCAAAAAACCAACCAACCAAAGACCTCCGGCCTCCACGGATGTTTGGAAAAGAAATGCCAGCCTCTGATCGCTCCCAACACGAGCTCGGGGTGCTTTATCTGTGAAGGATCTGTCCTTATAAGCAGTTTTTAAAGGCCGGTTATCCAGCCCTCTAAAGCCACCGGAGCCGCACGCGCGGAGATTAGCGGGAACAAAGGACCAGCCTGGCTGGAAGGGCACGTGGGACACGGAGTTCCAGACCAGCCTTGCACCTCCGGGAGGTGCAGCAGAAAGACTCCAAAAGTAAAGCTGGAGTGGGGAACAGAAATGGTGACCCCGTGGATATTTGTTGGGGTTGCCCAGGTGGGAGGATCGGTCCAGGCTGATGGGATTTGGGGGAATATTCTACAGGAGGGGCCGGAGCGGGGCCAAGGGTTTGCACCGATGGCGGGGAAGGGAACTCATGGGAAGAGTTGTGGCAAGGAGATCAATATGAGGGAATTTTAATTCTGGAGACGGATGAGATGAGAGCTGCAGGCAGGAGCTGTTTTTGCTGGATCTGGTGGATTCTCCAGGGAGCCGATCCCCACGGGTTTACTGGGAACACCCGGATAACCAAACCATGAGTCCGATTTCAAAGCTGAGAAATTAAGGGGAGCTGGTCCAGCACGCCGTGGATTTCAAGGTGCGAAGAAATTCAAGCTGCCAGGTTCAAAAGCCACCTGCAATCTGCACTCCAAAGGCACAGGAAACCATCCCAGGGAAGGGCTCGGGGCTGTCCGCTCACAACAGTCCTGGAATGGCTGGGATGGAAGGGACCTCAAAGCTCATCCCATCCCACCCCTGCCCTGGGCAGTGACACCTTCCACTGTCCCAGGGTGCTCCCAGCCCTGTCCAGCCTGGCCTCGGACACTTCTTTCCAAGCAGGATGGTGCCTGTTCTGCACACTGAGCTGTTCCAAATTGGATCCAGCCCTGCCCACCAGGAGTTTTGTGTTTCTGTGCTCAGGAAGAGCAGAGCCGCATCCAGGGGCTGTTTTTCAGTCCAGCTTTCAGGCTGCACTAAAAGGATTTTCAAATCCCAGCTTCCAGCCTGGAACCCTCACCCACCCCGGCAGCACCACCCAGCCCAGCCCAGGGATCGCCCCGATTCCATTCCCACAGAAAGCTCCATCCCAAACTGGTGTGACAGCGTGAAATCCCCAAACCTTTCCCCTGCAACTGGAAGCAAAACCAGAGAAGGAGAAAATAATCAATCTTATGCTTTGCAGGCCAGCTGGGATTTTTCCATCGCAGTCGGCAGATCCATCCACACCCCTGCCAGGTTTCCCAAAGGGAGGAGGACAAGCTGGTGAGCAGCAGTGCAGAGGCTGCACGAGGAGGGGCATCCCAGCAATCCCAGCATGAACTCTGGATTTGGGAGATGCCAAAGGAGAGCTCCTCTGGGAAGAACACACACCCCATGGCCTGTTGCACATCAGCTCATTCCCAAAGTCAAACCCAACATTTAGGACTCTGCTCAGCGGCCTCGGATCCAGCATCTGACGCTCACCTGTTTTTATTCCCAAAATGTCCAAAATGGAGCACTGGGACACCAAACATGTTCTAGCCCAGTTTTGACTGGGCCTGCCTAAACCCTAGAGCCTTTAAAAGCCACAGAAGTATCATTTTTCCTTACCAAAACCACAGGCAATTTAGTGTTCCCTTCCAGAAAAACCCCAAATTCCATGCTGGGAAGCAGACAGGAATTCAGCTTTGCAGGAGGTTTAAGGAAAAACTGCACAAGATCCGATTTGTCTCCTCAGCAGCGAGACAAAACCTCTGCGGGCACAAACAACCCCTCGGGAAGGAAGGGGGGGAACATCCCGAGTTTATCTGCAGTTTTGGGGGCACGTCACCAAGCCCCCGATGCCGACACACGCGGAGAATTCCCACCGCGCTCCCGGTGCGGGATTTCCACACGGGACCGCGGGGGTGCTCCCAGCCCTGTCCGGTGCGGCAGCGGAGCTTCGGTTTCTCGCAATCTCTGGGCAGCGGAGGCAGAACCCCCCGGGGGAGGCTCAGTCACCTCCACGCTTTTGCAAGGTCCCCATGGGTATTTTTCTAACCCCGGAGCCTCTGAGGTGCCGCCCCTGCGATAAAGCCGTGCAGAAGGAGAGGCAGTGCCCTCTGAACCCCGTGCGACCGGATTTACTGAGTCACTCCGTGCTAATGCCTGGCAAAAATGCCCTTATGCAGCAGTTGAGCAAACAGCGCCGAGATAACCGTGCCAGAACGCTCCGGGCTCGGCCTCTTATCGCCAACACCCAGCCGGGGACGGCCGCGGCTCACGCTGCGGGAGAGGCTTTGCTGGCACCCACCCTGCGCCCCCAGGAGCCGGCGCTCTGCAGGGTGAGCTCACCCTTCGCCATCGCCCTTCGGGACAGGCGGATTTGGCCCCACGAGGTGCTGCTCTTGCGAAAGACGCCGTTCCCTCTCTCCCCGTGGGCGGAATCCCAAGGATCCGCCTCTCCACGCTCGTGTTTTTATTCCCCCTGCAGACTTCTGCGGGGGTTTAACAGTCTGACACCTGCCCAGATGAGCCCCGCTGTAATTACAGAGCTCAGCGCTCCCGGAGAAAGGGCTGAGCAGCTCCCTCCGGGAGGAGGCACGGATGGGAATTGCGGGATCCGGCTCCCCAACGCCCCGAGGAGCGGGGAATGGCAGGGAAGGGACCGAGGTCGCTGTGGGATGGTGGGGGATGCGTCCCAGCCCTGCTGAGCTCCGCACTTTTCGCTCCCGGATCGTTTCCCGCAGCGCGAGGGAGGCGGCGGCCGCCCCGACGTCGGAGAATCCCAAAATGAGCGGTGTTCCAGGAAATGGCTGCTGTGTAATTTGGTGAGGTTACAGCCACCACGGGGCTCCAAACCTCAGCTGTCCCCTAAAGAGCACAGCCAGAGAATCCTGGAATGGTTTGGGTTGGAAGGGACCTCAAAGCTCATCCCATCCCAGCCCTTTCCACTGGACCAGGATGCTCCAAGCCCTGTCCAACCTGGCCTCGGACACTTCCAGGGATGGGGAATCCACAGCCCTTCTGGATGCAGCCAGAGGGAGGAAGTGCAAAAAGCTTGGGAAGAGCCAGGGCTTTGCCCCTCCCAGTATCTGCTGCAGGGACAACAGTTATTTCCTGAAAACCCAGCATTTTCCCGCTGAAATTCCCAGCACGGGAAGGGATTTTCAGTCCAGCTCTTTGCACTCCCCTCCCCTGCTCTCTCCCCCTTGACCCCCATCTCCAATCCATCGGTTCCTGCACTTCGCTCCCTCCACGCCAGGAAAGCACTTTTCTCCCTCATTCTGGTAATTCCAGCCTAAAGTGCCAAACTCACTGAATATTTCATGTCAGGAATCCCAATCCACCCTTGGAGTGCAGACAGGCACGAGCGAGGGCTCCCTCATTCCACGTGCCTGCCCAATTCCTGGAGAGCTCCGCAGCAGATGCTCTGGGAAAAGATTAAAATGAGGCCACGGAGCGCCAGGATTTGGAGGGGCTCGGAAGGCACATCGTGCTGGGTATGGATCAAACTGCCCCGGGAATGCTGCCGGCTCAATCCCGGATATTACACACGGAATCCTGGTGGATTGAGTCCTCAAGGCAAAGGCTGGGCTGCCTTGGAAGGAGCTCTTGCCGATAGATGTCAGCACAGCCTGCCCGAAATTCCCAGCAGGACCTTTCCTTCCCTTCCCAGCCGGCAGCGAACCCATGGGATAGCGGGGGTTTATCCCACGGATCCCCGATGGGCAGAAGGGAAGGTGCTGTCAGAGACCCGGGAGAACGGGATAATTGGATATAAAAGGATCAGGGAGTTTGTGTCCAGGGAAACCATCAGCCCTGGGTGCCTCCCACGCCTCGGGAAGGAGGGATCGGCTCCCTCCGGGGTGCAGCGCATTCGTGAGATGTGAGACAGCACCCGTGTCAACAGCCCCGTGTGTGGCTCCGCCGTTTGGAGCCTTTTTCCTGAAAAGGAAATAAATTGGAGATGCTTTGTGTGAGCCACAGTTGGCAAATTCCTCGGCTCCAACCAAACTCGGACGAGCGAGAAATTAAATTGTCCGCAGGGCTGGGAAACCAAGCGTCAGGGAAAAGGAAAAAAAAAATCCTGATAGAAAAAAAACCAACTCTTGGAAAATGCAGCCTGACTTCTGCCTAGGTTTAAGAGATGACAGACCTGGGATCATTAAAATGCAAATTGCTCTCTGAGTGCTGGCATTCCAAGGTGCAGCAGGGAGTACCGGGTACTACCACTACTGTTGGTACCTGCTGGTAGTGCTAGGAGGGATTTCTACTCATCCCTGGAAGTGTCCAAGGTCAGGCTGGGCAGGGCTTGGAGTGCCCGGGATAGTGGAAGGGGTCCGGGCCAGTAGAACAAGGTGAGGCCCCAAACCTGCACGGAGGGAAGGGGGAACCAGAGGAAAGGAGGGAAGAG
>VZTX01022804.1:31291-46016 GCA_013400915.1 Pardalotus punctatus | reverse complement strand
CCCGTGGATGAAGGACTCCCGTGAATCTTCTTGTCAGCAGAGCGGGGAGGAAAACCTTTCCAGCAGTAAATGCGGGATTTGTGCCTGCCAGGGAACACGTCCCTGCCCGTGGGAGCAGAACTGCCCCGGCCGTGGGCAAGGCTGGCGGAGCAGCCACGGGTGCCAGGGCAAAGGTGGGTTTGGATTTTCCAGCCTCGTGCATTTGCCTTTAAATTCCAGCCAGATGCCACATTAACTTGCGTGACTTCTTGTCTGTAACAGCACATAATGCAGCTCAAATGATGTAACTCACTGTGATGCCAAAATTTATAGGAGAAGACACTGCTTGCCGAGGTCAGGCTGGTATCTGATTTAAGCTGGCAGCAGGAGCAGCAGTGTTTCTGCAAACCTACACCAGGGCTCTCCAGAAAATCACATTACTCTGAAAGACTTTGGCGGGCCCCTCATCCAGACAGCTCTTCAAATCCAGGGACATCAATTAGGCTGGAGTGCATCAAACCCACGCAGGGTGCTCCGGGAGCCGGCTCAGACTAACTCCAAAAGCACTTTCAATAAGAGAGATTTTTTTGGGTGGCTTTTTTATTTTTTTCTTTTAAACGAGCAGAAGGATTCTAGATAAACTCGATAAGGGCTGGAATCAAAACAGGATCCTAGAGCCAAAAGTGGAGTGACAGCTATTCCGGGTAGTGAAATCGCTGACAGCTTCTGAGCAGACAGAGAGGAGCGAATCGAACACGCGGGGCCGTCACCTCCATCCCATCCCTGCCACACACACACGTCCCAGCGAGGGACCAGGGCCAGGCACTGGGACATGGAGTCCAAGGAGCAGCCTGGGGGGGTGTGGAGCTCAGTGTCCCAGCAGAGCACAGAACTGCAGGGCTGGGGGCCCAGGATTATCTGCTGCACAAAGGAGTCAGGCCAAGTCCTGCGCCAGATTGTTTCTGCTGCTGCAGAAGCTCTCCCGAGATGACACGGGCAGAGAGTCAAGGCAGAAAAGTCTCATTGTGGAGGAAAAGATCAAAAAGCCCCTGAGCAGAGAGCAGTTCTTGACCAGCCTGTAGGGAAAATGAGGCAGTGGAAGAGTAAAAGCCCCGTGCTCAGAGCTGGATGTGGCCCCGTTGTTCTGGTTTAACTCAATTTATTCGGTGTATTAGTGTTACCTGTGGTTTTCTTGGGAGCTGAACACTTTAAAAATCAGGTTGCAGGTTACTTGCAGGCCAGGCTGGACAGGGCTTGGAGCAACCTGGGCTAATGGAAGGTGTCCCTGTCCTTGGGAGGGAGTGGAATGGGATGAGCTTTAATGTCGCTCCCAACCCAAACCATTCCGTGATTCTGTGATTCCATGATTCTACTTCCCAAGGCAAGTGGAAATTTAGGATTGCAATGGATACCGGAGTTTCAGCTCCTCTAATTTTCCAGGACCTTGTGTTGTGCTGTGGTTTGAGCTCCAGTCAGTCTCTGGGATCAGCACTGGAGGTTCTTCTTGTGCTGCACTTGAAGCTCCATTTGCAAAACGTTACCTTTAAAGAAGTGCTGATTTTTAAGCCATGGTTAAGGCCTCGCCAAACAGCTTAGAATGATAATTTAGAGCAATAATGCGCTCAGACATGAAATAAAGTCGCTGGTGGTGACATCAATAATGTACAGAATAATAAAAACTGCTGCTGTTGTCGGGAGCCTGTGGTCAGTTCACACATGCCGGGAGGGCAGGAAGGAGTGAGAAACCTCGGGAAGGTTTTCCAATCACTCCAGCCACCATCTCTAATTCTTTTCTTAAAGTATAAAATCATTCTTCCCCTGATCTCACTTGTGGTCAGAGCTGGGTACGGGCCCATCACTCACGGCGGTGATTTGGTTCAGCAGGTGTTGGTTGGGCCATCGCTCATTCCGGGCTAATCTGCTGGCGGCTGTCAGGGGTTATGGAGTATTTATTGAGTTTGTGTCAGCTCCAGATGACCAATAGCCAGCAGCCGCTGGATGCCCATTGACACTGATGATATTGCTGAATTAAACTAGGTGATGTATACAGAACTTGCTTAGAGCTAGTAATGAAGCTGGGAACCATTTGAAACACAATACAGAGCCCCCAGCGCTCGGGGCTTTGCTCTCTACCTTTTAAATAAAAAATTATTATTATTTTCTTTTAATGCCAAAGGAGACGCCATGAATCGAGCTCCCCTGAAATATTTAGAGAGAAAAATAGAGTAACCCAATGGAAATGAAAATCATCTTTATATTCTGCAGATTTACTGCCTGCTAGTTGGGCAGTGACTGAGGAATTTCTCAGCTGCTTTTTAGAAAAGGCATCATGGGGGAAGGAGAAGCAGGGAGGATGATGAACTGGTTATTGATTCCGCTTCAAGGATCCTTTAAAAGGTTTTGCTGAGCACCTTCAAATCTCATTGACTCGGGCTCAGCACAGGACAGGGTCTGGCTGGGGCTGGGCTGTTCCCTCACGTGTGATGCTCCATGAGCTGCACTCTGGAAGCTGCAGCTCCCTGTCCCTGTGCTTGCAGCTGTCCCGTGGGATGGGGACACCGAGCACGCTGTGTGCTCCCAGCAGGTCACCCTTGGGAGGGAGGGCAGGGAAAGTCACCTGCAAAAGGCTGGGTGGGACAGCCAGGACAGCTCTCCTTCGAGCAGGGCTAGAGGCGCAACCCAGGGCTGTGCTTTGGCATTTGCTCACAGGCTGAGGGTCAGGGGGCAGGAGAAGGTCTGGGGCGGCCCCAAGGCCCCACCAGAGCAGCAGAGCCCAGGGCAGCTCTGCAGGATGTCCCATCCCAGCCGTGGAGGCTGAACAGCCCCGAGCAGCCCCCGGCTCCCGTGAGGTTCCCCTCGTGCCATGGGGATGGAAACCGGCTCTGGGCTGGTGATCAGACCCGGCTGCTGCTGAATTATTCTGCACAGAGCAGCAGAGTTAATTCGGGGGGCAATCAGGCTGTGTGAGGCTGTCAGTGCTGCTGGCTGGGCGCTGCCGTGTGGAGCAGCAGCAATCAGAGCTGTGACCTTGGCAGGGGCCGGGGTCAGGCTGCAGCAGTGATTGAGTGCCAGGAGAAGGCTCTGGAGCTGCTATTTGAATACCTGTTTACATGTGGGATAATGGATGGGCACCCGCTGCCTGCAGGGCCATAACTCACTGCGGGGATTCTGGGACTGGGATGGCACCATAAACCATGGGAGCAGAGAGCAGGAGCAGCACAGGCCCTGCTGTGATTTACAGCTGGGGCTCGCTCCCTGGCCATCTAATCTATTGGCTTTTATTGCAGACACTGCACAGAGAAATTATTGTTGTAAAAATTTGTTTAAAGGAGCTCTGTAAACTCTCTTTGATCTGACAATTTCACCTTAAAATCCTCCTGCTTCTGTGGCTGGAGGAGAGGGTGTTTGGCATCTAAATCATGAGTAGGTACAACTGCATCCAACTGGGTGTGATTGTGGGAGAGAATTCTCACTTTGGATTTTACCTCGGGATCTGGACCCAAGGGTGGTGAGAAGCAGGGGACAGAGCTGAGTAACCTCAGTGTGGGTGGCCTGTGTCCCTGCAGAGCCCAACAGGGTCGTGGGGACCCTGCTAGACCCAGTCTGGGCTCGTGTTTTGCCCAACTCCCACGGCCAGGCTGTGCCTTTCTGTGCACCCTGCCAGGGCAGCCGAGGGGCCTGGCTCTCCCATCAGCACCAGCCTACACAGGCAGGCTCTGGACCCCAAACCCTCGGGCCCTGCCAGCCGGGGGTGCTGCTGACACCCCACTGACAGCTGACAAGGGAGGGGGGCAGCAGGGACGGGCGGCAGGGATGGGGAGGATCAGCGAGAGCTGAGCTGCAGAGCCGGTCACCTCTTCCTCTGTCACAGGAATGGGTGCTAATGACTGCTCTGAGCTTCTGCTCCTCCTGATGAATAATCTTTCTGCAATCTTTCCTGAAAAGCCTGGTTTAGGATTCGGGCTGAAAGCTCAATTTGATTAAAAGAGTCAGGAGAAAATTATGAGCCATTCGGTGCTTAGTCTTGGCACTTTTTATAACAGGGCCCCAGATGAAAATATTTCAATTGCTATTTGCTCTCCTTTAGTGTCTTTCTCCAAGGGACTGCCAGGAGCTCTCCCAGCTCAGCTTCCCGAGCACAGCCTGCCCAGGTGGGCACAGGGACCTGGGTTCGGTCTCTCTGTGCCTCAGACTGGCTCCGTGACCTTGGCTGGGTTCTGCATCTCCACTGGCTGTGCTAAACAGGAGATAATATTTCTCTATTTCCTGCAGTGCAATGTGAGAATAAATCAAGTGAGAACGGTGGCTGTTGGAGGTGTCTGGGAGCCAATGCCCTCCCAAGGTCCATCTCTAGAGCTGTGGCAGATAATCAGGTGTTTTATACAAATGGCCAGCGCCTGCCCCCCACCCTACAATTTGCCATTGCCTGTCACGTAACTGGCACCCAGACCTGCAGATCCTGATCCCCTGAATGTGTTCCCCTTGCTGAAAAGCAGGAGGGGACTCCTTCACATGTGACTAATTGTCCAAAGCCATCTCTCACAGGGATAATCTATAAACGCTGCACCTCTCCATGCCTGTGTGGCAAGGAAGGCAAGAAGCAGTTTAGAAAGATCAATCATCTGAATTCATCATGAAAGGCATTGGCACCCAGGTCCCTGCCCCTCCTCGGCTGAGAAAATGATGGTGCTGAGAGATTAAGGCTTGAGAAGAGCTTTTCTGTGTCTCCACAGCTTTTTGATCCTAAGATAGATTACCGGGAGAGCTCTAACTGCTCTCTGCTTGTGCTAAACAAAGATAATGGCATTTGGAGTCACCTCCACGTAATGATGCAGCCACCAAATAAATTATCCTTTCTCCCTGCCCAGCACCAGAGCAGGGAAGGGGATTCACTCACCCTGATGGCTGGGAGCCGGGAGGGAGGCTGTAGCTTGTGCCCTGCTCTCTTGGGACTGCCTTAAAAAAAAAATCAAGTTCCTAAACAGCTGAAAAAACATTAAATGCTCCATATACTCTCTATAAACAAGCAGTTAGAGAAATCCAGGCTGGAAAACACTTGGTGGAATAAGGTCAAGCTTCTCATATGAATCAAATTAGTGGCCGCTCAACAAACACCACACAACATTAGGCTGAGGGGACCAGGGAAATGCTGCATTTTCAAGGTTACGCTTTTGTTTCCTGCCGGAGCTACTCCTTTCCAGGGGACCTTGGCCACTCCAAGTCACTTTGAGGGGGCTGTTTGCTGTCCCCTTTCCACCACCTGCTCCAAAGGTGATAGAGAGAATTCCTAAGTGCTGTGGGAAAAGGGAGATCGTGTTACAGAGAAGTGTCAGCTCCCCCAGGCACCCTCCTGGTGTGGGAATGACCCGTGGAAATAGCACTGAAATGGTGGGAGAGACTTAAACCCTGATGGAAATTACAGAGAGGAACGGCAGGAGGAAATTACCTGGAGTGGCTGCCATTGCTGGGGGATCCGAGCGTGGCACGGGAAGCTGCAGGGTGGCAATGGGGACCCAGGACAGCGCACTCAGCCAAGCCCCAAGGGACTGGTCTGAGACTTGGGGGGCACCTGGGCTGCCAGCAAGGGGTGTTGGGCCCCAGCACAGGGACATCTGCTCCCTGTGATGCCGCTCCCTAGCAGGGCTGGAGCTCATACGCCCCAGCCTGGCTGTGCTCCGGGATCAGGGATCTGATCACCCCCAGCCTGTGGTTGTGCTCTGGAGCTGTCTCAGGCAGCGAGTCACACAGCCAGGGTGTGTCACTGTCATCCTTCCCTGCCTGGCTTCATGCAGGAGGGCCTGGAGTCATTTCCTGCAGGAAAAGGAGATGGAGCATTGCTCTGGATGCAGGGAGAGTTCCTGAGACTGAAGCGTTCAATTTTACTCCACCAAGCATCCAGTATAATCCATTGAAAGGGCACTGTCCTTCAGGCCTTTCAGCTGGGCTGACAGCTGCCCACTGATTAATTGACAGGTTAAAAAGATTGATTCCACATGTCAGAGCTGTAACCCTGCCAGAACAATGCTGCTGTCAATTGGGCTGTAAAACAGACGCTTACATTAACGGCCCTGACAGCAGCAGCACACGAACACATGCACCTGCCTTTATGGAGAGCCTAAACACACAGCCGGGCGCAGATTAATCATCCTGAAAGCAGAGTTAGAGGATCAAATAAATGTTTCTGCAGTGCACAAGTGGTGCAGCGCTGCCTTGGCACCGAGTCCTGCTGCAGATGGTGCCCGGCGGGAGCCGCCGAGGGCACGGGCACCTCGGGGTGGGGGCTGCGCTTGTGTTCCGTGCCTGAGTTACTGCCTTGGCCACGTGTGCTCCTGTCCCAGCCTTGTCCAGGCACCGTGCGAGTGTCTGCACAGGGCACCGCTGTGCTCAGCCTCCCTCAGGCACGTGTGGAGCCCTGTCCCCTGTCCCAGGTGCCACTCACCTGCGGGTGGATTTGGGCACAGGTTCCCCAAAGCCCCCGGGCTGTCCCGGCTGTCCCGAGCAGCTGGCCCGTGTCAGAGCAGGAATGTTCTGCTCTGGTGTCAGAGCAGGAACGGCCCTGTACGGGATGTGCTCAGAGATCAGTGTGGGCAGGAGGCAGCAAATGCCTCCTTCCTTCCTCTCGCTGCCATCCCCTGTCAGCACAAGGTCACTCATGAACACCTCCCGCACCGGCCGTTTCCAGAGCCCCTCGGCTGGGGCACACTTCTGTCACCCCAGCACCGGTTATTTCCTTGGCATCCTCTGGAGCTGGGCAAATGGCACAGTGAGAGATGTTCCCCCAGCTCAGGCTCTGACCTGGAGCTGGGCAAGGCTGGAGCCAGGGCTGGTGGTTTTCCGTGGAGGGTGAGCCACCCCAGCCTGGAGCATCTCCGGATGGAAAGTGCTGACACCGGCCCGAGCTCTTCACCCAGCGTGCTGAGGAAAGAAAAAACCCTCTGCAATCTGGAGAGATAAGGAGAGGTTGAGTCACGAGTGAGCTGGGCTCTGCCAGAAGACGTTTCAAAGCTTTTATGGTGAGATTCAATACAGATATACAGAGATCAATTATCTTAAAAGCAGCAAGGAGGTTCAGCAAATATTTCCAGCTTTAAACAGGTTTATTTCCATCTGCACTTATCTGTGCTATTTAAACTCCATTGCTTGCAGTTAATCTTTTGTAATGCAGCATAAGAGGGCTTATTTACTTTCTAATGACATCAATTGGCCATAAATATTAGACATCTAAGGTTCGCTGGAGCTATAGGGACAGTTTTCCATTCCTACTTGACATTTGACTATTTGCAGTGCTTCCTTTCTGTTTGTTCTTGTGTGACTCACTTATCGGCTGTCATAGGCCTGCTTCGATTTATTTAAATGGAATGAATAAGTACATTAGGCAAAGCTGTCAGGAGGGGAGAGAATGGGAACTCACGGGGATGAGTGATAAGTCAACAAGCTGCAAGGGAGATTCTCAGCAGAGCTGCACAAATCAAAGTGCTAAATAGGAGGAACAAAGACAGCACGGTGGCAGATTCTGGGATGAGTGAAACTGCAGATCTCAGGGCAAATAGGACCCACCATAATCTGTGGGACACGGCGAGACGGCTGCTCCTCACGGCACATCCCAGGAGCAGGCGCTGCCAGGAGCCACAGCCTGCAGCGCTCCAACAATACCAAGAGTTGTAAGAGTTATTAGAGGATCAAAGACTCCAGACTATTATCTGCCACTAAGGTGGGAGTTGTGCAAACACCCAGATAGCTCTGGACTTGGGAAGATAGTTTTTCTTTTTCATTTTCTTCGTTGCGTAGTACTTAGCCGGGCTAATTAATTGTGGAAAGCTCATATCACAGCCCTACTGGAACTGTTTGCCTTGAATATATTAGTGATGATCTGAGAGGGGAAAGACACCTCGAGTCATTTTGTCATTTTTAGATTATGGAAGTGACTTGGCTTGGTGTGAGAGTGATGAAGTTTGAAGAGCCCTTTTTCAGGGGACTCTTGGGACAGGCAGGTGCTGGTGCAGCAGCGAACTTGGAAAGGACATGGAGGGGTGTAAGGGTCATTCTGAACACCGTGTCTCATTTAATCACAGCACTTTTAAAGTCCTCTGCTCCTTTTGCCCAGCTTTTCAGCTTTTCTACACGCTCAGAGGATCTGGGGTATCCCAGGTTTGAGTGGGATCCACAGCTCCAGATCCTGGGAGCTGCGCTGAGCCCGGGCAGGCTGAGCCTGGGGAAGGGGCTGTGCCCAGGGGTCCCCCCTCAGCCTGGGCTGACCCTTGAGCCAGGATGTCCAAACCCAGCCCCTCTGCCAGGCTGTGGGGATCTGATCCCACACCAATGGGCTCCCCCAGGGTAGGGCTGGGACAGCCCCACTCCTGCTCTTGCTTCAGTGTTCCTCCCTTCCAACAACGTGCCTTTGGTTTTCACTCCTAATCTTTGAACCCCCAAAAACCCTTAACTGGCTGCACACAGTAAATCAGAGCTGACAGTAGTTGAATAGCAGCTGATTAAAATCATTTGTTTTCAAACTCAGCCAGCTGCACGCTCCTGCCTACATGACTTTTGTGGCATTCCCTGCATTGCTCTCCCTCTCTCTTCCTTTCTTTTAAAGGAGTTGCATCACATTTTTCTAATTCTTTGGAAATGAGATCCTCCTCTCACCCCTCTTCCCTTCCCCACACACCACCAGTCTCCGTTTTACAAGCCCAGCCTTGTTTATCTCCAGGACCACTCATGAGATTCCCGCTCCCTTTGCAGCACCCAGGCCACATCTGGTTTGGGTTTGTTTGTGTTTGGTTGTTTTCTTCCAAAAAGAAACACAAGGAGGGAGAGAAAAGCATTCAAACTCCTAATTCCACATTGCCTGCCTTGCACCCCTGGCCAAAGCAGGGCTTGAAAAAGCTGAGAATTGTTTGAAAATGCTGTAGGGAAGCAATGGCCAATGGTGAGAGGTGGGTAGGGAAGGGCTGGGATGCTTTACCTGAGGGTCTGGCAGAGGTGGCAATCCCTGGGTGGATGCTGTGTGTCCAGGGGGCTCAGGTGTGCACAGGGGCAGCATCAGTACAGGATGCAGAGAAGGGGAAATCTCAGGGCCTGGCTCGGGGAGGCACCTCAGTGACACTGGGGGGACAACTCCGTTTGCCCCCGAGCCCTGGGGCTCGGTCCCTCCCGGCACAGGGCGGGTGCTGTGGCTGCAGCGTGCTCTCCTCCTGCCTTCGGCCACCAGCCATCCCTGAAAAATGTGTCCTGGCTGCGAGTGCCATTCCCCAGTCTCAGGCATCTGCAGCCATATGCATCAAATTAAAAGCAAATGCAGAATATAAATCTCCTTGCCATTCCTGGGGAAGGTTTCGCATGACAACCACATTCCTATGACACTTTCCATCTTCTGTTCTACCACACGGACTAACAGCTGTTTCCAAAACAAACCCTGAGTGATGAACAGACAAAATCTTGACTATTTGGACAAAGCTGGTGTTGCAGCGGGGTCATGCATGAGTGGACAGGGATTCTGCAGGGCTGGGGCCTCCCCAGTCCTCTGCCAGCATTCCCTTCTCTTTTTTCCCACAAAAACATGCCATGGAGCGAGGCAGTAGATGGTTCTGGAGAGGTAACTTGTCTTGCAGAATAGGCCTTACTCTACCTTAAACTTTCTAGGCTGAGAGAGAAATTCGGGTCGCTGCTTAATTAAGACTTCTGAAGCTTCCTTCTTGCCATTGTCATTTCTGCTGTGCTTGGAGCTGGCAGGCCCCGGGCAGTGGGAATTGGACAAGCTCATACCAAAGGAGTGGCCCAGCCCTTGATGAGTCTGCACTCCCAAATCATCCAGCCCCATCTGGAAGGAGAGTTTACGCTGATGGATCTGGGTTTGGCAGCCCTTGGAGCAGTGTGTGTGCACCCCTCTGCAGGTATCACTGCTCCTGGGGCCCCTCTGGCTGGGAACTGTCCTGCTCCATGGGGAGCATCCCACAAGGGTCTTCCCACGAGTGTCAGAGCGTGTCCAGAGCAGGGTTTGTTCCCAGTGCCCAGGTACCGCTCCAGGACTCTCACGTCCACCTTTCCCCATGTACAGATGAGTTCCACAGTGATTTTGGCTCTGGGAGGATGTTTACCTTCCCCAGCCGCCTTTTCCTTGCATTTAAACAGAAATGTTTCCTTTTCTAAACAGTTTACATTCCTGATTCCAGAGGTATCCCGCTTGCCAAAGCCACCAGTATTTGTCTCACTTTAAATACATTTATATGCTAATGCAGACAGGCTCTCTATCTCACACACACCGCACACAACATAGAGAAATTAGTCCTTTCTTGCTGGATTTACAAAATACAACCATCAAACATCCTTTGGATTTATCTACGTTAATCAAAATCTGTATTCCACCCAGTGCAGGTGTGATACGGCCATTCCTGGTAATAAACCAGGCCCACAGCCCTGGATTATCTGTCCAGGCTTGACAAATCGGTGCCACATTTGGAGGAGGAGGAGAGGGGAGGAAGGAAATGTAATTTCAAGGATACAGTTCTGTGTATGGCTGGAGAGCAGTTCTCCCTATTTTATTGCCTTTGGGATCATCTTACAACATTCTGGTCCGAAGCCTTGGAGCACTCCACAGACATTACCTGATTACAATCTGCAGAGGTATGAAGTGCTTTCCCAAGGTCAATCAGCCTCTCCCGGGCAGTTTGTGTAATCACTGTGATTTCCAGAGCCATTCCCGGCGGGAGAGACCCATCTGCTCCAGGGGGGCCAGGTGATGCTCCAGGGGGGCCAGGTGATGCTCCCACCTTTGCTGCAGAGGGGATGGGGAGCAGCAGCGGCGTCTCCTGGGGGTGCTGGGGAGATCTCAGCTCTCTGGGACCCCCCAGTCCCAGGGGCCCCCGGCACTGGAGGTGAGGGGGCTTTTCCATGCGTTCAGGACTTTTGTCTCCGGTCCCTATTGCCCATTTTGTCCTGTCTGTGCTCTTCTCCCCAGTTCGCACCTTTTACTGCTCCACACAATTCCCGGTTCCTCACTGCTCTCAGGAGGGTTGGAAATCCCCCCCAAGGCCTGTGCTGTGTTAGACTGTGATTCAAAACAATAATAAAACCAGATTAAAAGGATGTACCTGGAATGGTTTTCTGGGAAAACTGATAAATCAACAGCAAAAAAATGTTCCACTTTAACATCTAGGTTCTGTTTAACTTTTTGTCTAAAACTATGACAACATTTTGCTTATAAAAGGCTCAAATCTTTCATTTTGACTTCACTATTCTGTATTAAGGTCATGATGTAATTGATACACAAGAAGAGCATTAATTGTTGAGTTATAACACAGTGACAGACACTGGTTTTCTGTCTAGATTTGGGACAAAACCTCAGAAGTTCTCATACAATGGAAACTCCATTTTCCATCCAGCCGTAACAGTAACCCCAATGCACCAAGATTAATCTGGAGAGGAGGATAGAAAACATCCAATCACTCACGCATAAGATTTAAGGAACAATGTCATCCCCAAACCACCTTTCTTCCTTTCAAGTTTTCAAGCATGAAAACTGACACGGGAAGGGAGAAAATTTAGACTCGGAGCAGATGAGTTGGACAACTTGCCAGGGCCCACTCAAGTTCAGCTTTATTCTTCTGGAAAATAATGATGGAAAATTCATTTAAGTATCGTGTGTAGCTTCGCTGGGGTGGAGGAGGGAAGGGGCAAATTTAATTCCAAACTGCCCTCAAACGGATGCGGAATGTAAACTTTCGCTGCATTTCTGTCAGACTTAATGGATTTCACTTATGGGAACTATAATAAACAGCTCATTACGGAGTCAGCTGCGGGAGCGTTTTGAGCCCAATAGAGTCATTTGTTTTCCAAGGCAGATTTAGTCTAAAGGGGGTGGACAGAATAATCCAGTGTTTGAAGAGTCTGTATCAAAGCTTGAGGGACTGGCAGGGTGGGATTTGGGGTCTCCAGCAAAGGCTGCTGTAGGACACAGGCATGGTGTGGAGCTCCACGACCCAAGTGGCCTCAGCTCCAGTTGGGTGGCGGCTGCTGGACACGGGGCAGGCAGTTCTCACACACCAGATTTCAAAAAATTGTCATGAAAAATCCCGGCTCCCAGAGTCCTGCTATTGCCTCAAACCTGACCTCTTTTCTCTGCGTGTGAGGAACTTTCCATCCTGCACGCTCAAAGGGAAATTATGAGTCCCAAAAGCCAAAGAAAGCAACAGCAGAGAGACACTTCTCGTTTCCCAGGGTTGAAGGCACTGCCCGGTCTGGGGGAAGCAGGATGGCTCGCGGGAGAAGGGAGATGAGCTCGCCCTCCTCGCTGGCCGTGCCCCGTGCTGCTGGGAGTCACAGGCAGGGAAGGTTCAGTTGCCCTAAATCAAGCACAGAAAAGCAGGCGAGAAATGTTGGTACCTTCCCTAATCCTCGTGAATAATTGAGCCCCAGCTCCACCGTGGCAGGGCAACGTCCCCATCCCGGGACACGACCGGCTGTGCCGGGACAGCAGAGCCACCACAGCTCTGAGGAACGTCTTGAAAGACTGAATTTATAAGTCAATAAACATCTGCAGAGTTGAGGGCTTGGGATCCAAGTGCACCCTCCGGAGCAGATCTTCCTTCCCTGCTCCACATCTGGTGGGGGCGGGAGGGGAGCGGCCCCAGCGGCTCCTCCGCAGCGCCATAAATCTGCTCCTCCACCCCCGCGTGGGGCAGCCGAGCCCTCCCCGGGCCGGGAGGAAGCCAGAGGACAGTGGTTTCAAACAGTGTGACTGTCAAACTGCTCAGCATGCCATAAATCACCCCCAGCATCTTCCCTTTCATGTCTGCGGCCAGGGACTCGCAGACACTCCTTAAACACTTCCATACCCACGGAGATGCTCAGCCGGCCAGGGCCCGGCGCTGGGGAACCTCTGCATCTGCGGAGCAGCAGATAAATCACTGCTCCTGGAGGAGAGAGGGGCTGTGAGCGGGAAGGGGCTCAGGTTCTCCTGTCCTTGGGTCATTTGTGCACGTGCACGTCACACGCGTGGCCTCTGGCACCTTCCTGCAGGCGCAGATAAAGTCACGACTCAGCACAAGCAAGGACAAGTGTGTGCACACACCTGCACTTGGGGGTCTGAAGGCCTTTTTTGTCCTCCAAGGTAGGAAAAAACCATGCTGCTTTGAGGGACAGAGCTGTGGGGCTGTAGAGGATTTCTGGAAGTGTTCAGGGAAGTATGAAGGTTGGACAGGGCTTGGAGCAACCTGGGCTAGTGGGAGGTGTCCCTGCCCATGGCATGGGGTGGGACTGGATGGGTTTTAAGTTCCCTCCCAACCCAACCCAGCCCGTGATTCTGTGATACCCAGGCCATAGTGTGTAGCTGCTGTGCTGAAATACAAGATGCACTGGTTTATTTTCATCCTTGTTGATATTTCAGATTTGGACAAATGGAGAGAAAACCCTGCCCTCCATTTCAGTGAAAAAAGGGGAAATTCTTGTGTTAGATCTGAGGTTTCACCCACTCTCACTTGCTGCTGGCCTCCAACTGCTGCGGCCGGTTTTTAGCCACATCTAGACATGGTAAGGGACATGTTGGTAGAGATACAAAGGATTGTTTCTTCAACTTTTCCTGTTAATAGTGCCAAGAAAAATAAAACTCCCTGTAAATTCAGTCTAGAAACAATCCTGGTTAATAACCCTGCAATAAACCCCAAGACTGCAACTTGTATGCGCCATTGCAGTTGTTGTTGTTGTGGACACTTTGGAATCTGTTTTCTTTGCTGGAAAAACGATCTCCACTGTGTGATGACCCTAAAAACTTAACAGTTCTAGGAGATGACAAAAGAATTGAGAGCTTGGGGAAAAATAATTGCTGCAGTAAGACCAGATTGGCTGGTTTTGAGTTTTATTCCTGAAGATGCTGTTGATGTTTGACCAGTTTTTTTGAGGTCAGCCTTGTAACTTCTCATCCTGTAATTATTCCAGCATTTGTTAAACCAGTGAATGTTATTAATCAAAGTTAACAAGGCAGTGGAACAGACAGAGGTCACAGTGTGGTTCAGCCTGTCCATGGGTGTTTCCATGACCATGCGCTGGTGGAGCCACTTGTAAGTGTTGAAGAGGAGAAATGAGCCAAACTGCGCTGAGGAACTTCCACTCCTCGGATGGGAGCAGATCCCCTGGGGTGTCCTGGGATGCTGCTGGAGCAGGGGGAAGCAGCAGCCAGCCCCAGGGAAGAGGGGCAGGATGTCTTCTCTGCCTGTGATGGTTCTGTGCTGATCTATATCCGTGCCTGAATCTGCATCAGTTTCACAGCATTCCTTCCTTTCCAGAAGTACTTTGAGGAACGATGCCCTGCTCTGCTCTGCTGTGAGATGCAAAGCAATTTTAAATATTAATTAAGTCTCTCAGCTCTGGTCTACAATGGCTGGTTACTATTTGAGTGAAAGAGCTAAAAACGAAGCGCTGTTGACAGGAGCAGCGTGGGGCGTTGGTGCCAGGGCAGGAGCAGAGCCGGGGTCGCGGGATGTGCCTTGGAGCAGGAGAGCCCCGGGAGCGGGAGAGCTCCGGGAGCGGGAGAGCCCCGGGAGCGGGAGAGATCCGGGGGCGGGAGAGCTTCGGGAGCGGGAGAGCCCCGGGAGCGGGAGAGCTTCGGGAGCGGGAGAGCTCCGGGAGCAGAGAGCTCCGGGAGCGGGAGAGCCCCGGGAGCGGGAGAGCCCCGGGAGCGGGAGAGTTCCGGGAGCGGGAGAGCTCCGGGAGCGGGAGAGATTCGGGAGCGGGAGAGCTCCGGGAGCGGGAGAGC
>VZTX01022804.1:0-30639 GCA_013400915.1 Pardalotus punctatus | reverse complement strand
AGCTCCGCTCCCGGGCTGTCCAGCTCCGCTCCCGGGCTGTCCAGCTCCGCTCCCAGGCTGTCCAGCTCCTCTCCCGGGCTGTCCAGCTCCGCTCCCGGGCTGTCCAGCTCCGTGGTGCGGGAGCAGGGGCTTCGCTCCGGTGAGGTTTCTGAAGTGCTGCTCTCGGTTCCTGGAGAGGTTCCTGTGCCTGCCTGAGCCCGGAGCTGGGCGCACCCCGGCCCCGCATCCCCGCGGGAGGCGGCGCTGCCTCCCGGCCGCTCGGCACAGGAGCCGGGGCTGGGCACTTCTGCAAGAGCAGCCCTGCTGCTGCCAGGCTGGGAGCCGAGCCCGCTAGTGGCAGGACAAAGGAAAAAGCCGAGAGCGAGAGGAAGGCAGGGCTGCGAGCTCCGAGCTCCTCCTCGCCGGCAGCGAGCGCCCAGCTGGCTGCGTGTGAGCACAGGCTGATGTTCGAGGGCTCTCTCGGGCGGAATATATTTCCCTTCTTTGTAGCTGGCTGTAACTCACCTCCCTGCAAAGCTCTCTGCCAATACAGCGTTTGCTGATGTATAGCTACAGCCATTTTCCCTGTTTCCCTTACTCTGTCTCCGTATAGAATAATATGCGATTAATTGATTTTCTGTCGCTCTTTTAGTACGGAAAATTAATTTTGGAGCAACCTTGTTTTCTCAGGGTATGAATTCTCTACATGCAGAGTAATTCCACTCCTACATTATTCATGAGAGAAAATAGTGATGGAGTGTGTAACTGAGGCAGCCCCAAGGCCACAAACTGATAGTCTGTGTTACTGATACAACAATATTCCACTGATGCTTCTAAATAATTCACGGCTACAACTCAATTTGGCACCAGGCACGCGGCTTGGGATGTGACTGGTGCGGAGGGGAGCGGACACACCTTGGCAGGACACTCAGCTTCCCAGAGAGAGCCCGGTGCCACCGGTCCCCAGGGACATGGACCAGCATGCAGAGAGGGACCTGGCCCAGCTGGAGCTCCTGCTGGCATCAGTGGCTTCCCAGGGACCTGGGATCACAGCATTAACAAAAGGCTGAGGGGAGCTTGCAGGGAAGCCTGAAGGGCCCAGCCATGTTTCTGTAGCTGCAGAGCCCTCTCCTGCTCTGACCCCAGGGCATCCCACAGCCATGGACAGGGCTCATGGGCACCAGCCCCAAGGGAGCCAGTGCTGCTCTGCTCCTCAGGGATGTGCCTGGAGCCAACCCTGGGCTGTGCTGATTTACTGATGAAGTACCTGCTGGGGGTGTTACAGCTCTTCCCTGTGGATGAACGGGTTAACGGTGGCTGCAGGGCATAGGTGAGCACTGCCCACCGCCCATGGCTGGTGCTGGGCTGTCAAAGCCCTGTGTGAGCTCTGGGGCTTCAGAGCACAGTTCTGGGCTCACAGAGGGTTAAAGCCCACAGAGCACTTTCCATGTGAGTGGAAAATGGCAGGGGCCTTCCCTTCCTCCTTCCCTGCCTCTGGCAGCGGCTGTGCCGAGCAGGTCCAGATGACGATGGAGTGAGTGAGAGCCTTGTCCTGGCACCGGCCTCCTTTTAGATTAATGACTTGCGAGGAGATGCCTCAGTCACATGTTGGGATTTTTCCCCATTGAACTGTACCTGGCACCCTGCAGCCATTTATCACAGGCTGCAGATGGAAGGCAGCAGCAGCAGGACCTGCAGGGCCAAGACACACAGGTTCCCAGCCAGCCCGCAGGCGGGTGGGGGATCTTCTGGGGCATGTGCTTGTGTGGGTTTTTTTAATCTAAAATGATAAATCTGATTTCTTCAGGATGTTGGAACAGCTGAAGCTGACCTGGCTATTTATCTGACAGATCTTCAGGGCGGATGATAACAGCTCTTAGAGGATGGATGTGGTGTTATAAACTGTCCAGGCACAGAACATGATTAATGGGATTCACAGAGATAAACATATGGGGAGGAGAGCTCAGGATCTAAGAAAATCCTGTCCCTGGACTGGGAGGCCGTTGATGAGCTGGAGCTCTCACTGACGTCGATGCTCTGTGGGTGCCAACCACCCACCTCGGCCTCTGCAGCCTCCCCAGCCAGTGGCAGTCGTGGTTGTCCCTCACAGCACCGAGGATGTTTGTACCTAACGGTCCAAATGTACGCAGTGCTCTGACAGCGTGAGCAGGCAACTGTTCCACAGCCTCTCCCAGCCCCTACGGCTCAGCCCTCGGTCATCCCCCGCTGGCACAGCCTGGGTCTGATCCCAGAGGACCAGGCTGGACGGGACAGGACAGGACAGGACAGGACAGGACAGGACAGGACAGGGGTGCTGCTACCTCACCCCTGCAGAAGTGAAGCACACAGAGCTCCTCCCTCGGCCCCACACCCCCACCCACCTCAACACCGCTTCTTTCCAGTACTCCCCACGTGAGCTTTCCTCAGCCAACAGCCCCCCTCCTCAGGGAAAAACGAGTTTGCTAAAAGTTGAAAAATCAATCTCTCATATATTAGCTGGCATGGAAACTCGCAAGGAATTCAGCAACCCAGCTCTAACGACATCCATTTCCCTGTCTGTTGTGCTTTGATGTGGGTTAAAGCCTCCTCCGGCCCCCGCCTCCTCCTGGCTGTCCCTGTGGAGCTGTGGTTGTGTTCCTGGGACGGGCTCGTTCCCGGTGTATTCCAGAGGATGTGCAGCTGGGATCCAGGAGCAGCGTCCTGCTTCTTTGGGATATCAAAGGGCCCCTTTGCACAGCTCTGATGGGGAACAGTGTGCAAAAGGGAGGCAGCAAAAGGACTCCAAAAGTGTTAGTGCAGAAATTCTCACTGAAAGGGGTGGATCAAATAAACACTGAGATTAATTAATCACTAATGGCATGGACTAAAGGTGACCCTTCAGCATTTACACACTGAAGACAGCAGGGTCAAGATTGCAGAGCATTAATCTTACATTAGCACAACTCCATCCTTGCCAGGAGGGAGGCAGAAATCCCTTTGGTTCATGCAGAGGAAGCTGAAGCTTATTGCTTCCTGCCAGGTCCGTGGCTGCATTTTTATGAAACACCTGCAATGAAAAAGAAAAGAACATAAACCTGAGAAAATTAAAGAGCTGTCCCAGCAGAACACAGCAGCCGTGCCCAGCACCCGGGGCTGGGGCCTCGCTGCCTGCTCAGCCCAGCGAGGTTGGGTCACTGGGTATTAATAACGATGGGTCAATAACGATGAGCAACTGGGAAAAGGGATTCTGCAATCCTTCCTCTTTCCTGCTGGCGCTGGGCTGTGTGTGTGTGTAAGGCTGGCGATACAAGCCACCAGGGATGGGCTATAAAAGGTGCTTTCTTTCGCCTCCAAATTCTGCTCTGGAGCATGCACCAGATGCAGCAGCAACAGCACGAGGCCTCTAACCTCTTTCCAAATGGTAATAAATCCCACAAGACCCCAGCACACTTGTAATTTACAACTCTGCTAAAATGAACATTATTTCAAGCTAAGCGTATTCTCCGAGGTGCAGGAGGAATGTGGCAGCTTTCCTGCTGACAGCGGAGTTTCTTTTTTAAATGTCATGCATTCACTTTCATTACTTCCAAATAATTGCCCAAAAGATCAGAAGCCGGACGAGCGGGAGCGTTGCACGGCGCTGAGGTGATTCCATCACCGTCCAGCCCAGCTGTGGGGCCCTGCTCGTGGGCAGGGTGAGGGGCCACTGTCCGTGCCCTTCCCAAAACCACGGTGGGCTCTGGGGGCAGCCCCACTGCCCTGTGCTGCCATGGGGACGGAAACCCCTTTGGAGCTGGTGAGGTTCTGCCTGTGCTGGAGTGCCAGGCAGGCAGGGTCAGGCCTTAAAAAGTCATCTTTCCTTGTTTGAGGGTTTTTCATGGAAATGAAGGCCAGGTTGGATGGACCTGGTCTGGTGGAAGGTGTCCCTGCCCATGGAAGGTGGTTTGGAATGAGATGGTCCTCACGGCCCCTTCCAACCCAACCCAACCCAACCCAACCCAACCCAACCCAACCCAACCCATTCCATGATGATCCCATGAGGTGGAACCCCCTTCTTGCTGTTTGGGGGGTTTGCTGTGTTGGGGGGTCTTGTGAACCGCCCAGCCAGGGCTCATGGCTTCAGCTGGCAAATGAAAATAATGGCACAGCACTCCTTCCTGCAGGATCCTCTGGAGTGGTTTTCCCAGCTCCCCTGTCTGGGAGGCCCCTGGAAGAAGGGGAATGAGGGGGTGACCCAGGGATGTACACCCTCCTCCTCCTCCTCCTCCTCCTCCTGCTGTGTCCTGTCTCACACAGGAACCGTCCCTAAAGGCCTGCAGAGGCAGCCCCACGTTTGCAGATCAAGTCCAAGACAAACTCCAGACCCTGCCTGCAAAAGCTCTGTGGCCTGTAATGAAAGCCCTCAAGGAAAACTGTAAATATAGGAGCTATTGGCAAAATTCAGAGCTGGCCTTGGGCTGGAACTGCCTCTCCCGCAGTGGGAGGTTTGATCCCGGGTACTGGCGCAGGCCTGTGCTTCAGGCTGTCTTAGAAACAGCTGGAAAACAAGATCTCTTTAATCAGGACATGGTTTTCTTCCTCCACCAGAAGGAGAAGGAGGAGGGAAACAAAAAAGCTGCAATAAACCCCCGGATGATGGGGAGAATGGAGCAGCCGAACCAGTGCCACTGTAAGTTCTTCTGTGGCTCCCAGTCCAAGGCCTCCCATCATCTGAGGGCTCAGATCATTCATAGAAAATTAAGTTCTGCTTTGGAAAAGAGTTCCTGAGTGTTGGTTTGGCCAGTGCCCGTGGCCATGAGGGGTCCTGGGGTGTGGGAACCCCCATGGGGTGCTGTGTTCTGAAGGCACACCGGGCACAGCTCCCTCCCACAGCCCCTCAGCTCCCTTCTCAGGTGGAAGGTCAGTTGCTTTTTACCAGAAAATAGATTTTTGTTGGAAAACTGTACTTCTGCTAGAAAACAAGCTGGTTTGGATGAAAACACAAGATTTTAATTGCTAAAGCAAAATGTTTTGAGTTTTCCTACTCTGGGTTCCTGAAGGGAGAGGGAGGGAAAGGAATTCCTCTGGTTTTAAGTTGCTTCTCTAAAACTTAAAAAATGCCTGTGGAGCATTTCCAGGTTGTGAGAAAACTGTTTTGTCTCCTTGAGACAACCCTCCCCACCCTGGGCTGGATTCTGTGTGTTTAGCTGTGCTTCCCATTCCTTGCCCATCTCCTCAGCGTGTGTCACCGAGCCGGGGCTGGCAGCGGGTCCATGCTGGGGGCGATGCCCCCTGGGATGCTCCCACCCCTCATTCTGCACCCTCGTGACCCACTGGGTTAAACCCAAAACCGGGAGATGTCGGGGCAGCCCCTCATCCTCATCACTGCCGCTGTCACCGAGGGGGACGATCTGAAACTCATCCGAGACACCCTAAGGGGGAGAGCAAGCTGCTGTCACTGACCCCGTGTCCCTGCCAGAGCCCCGAGGGCCCGTGCAGGGCACAAACAGAGCCCTTCCCTGGGCCACCGTGGGGCCACTTGTGTCTCGGCGCGGGCACAGAGCCGACGGGCACAGGGCTGTGCTGCCATGTGCTCCCTCGTGGCCCCCGGGGGCTCCCAGGAGCCCCAAGGAGCGGTGCAGGGGGGAGCAGGGCAGAGCATCCCCTGCCAGGGCCCGATGGAGCACTCGCTGTGCTCCGGTGCCTCGTGTCCTCTGCATAAATGCAATTTCCCTGAATGTCAGAGGGAAGCATTACAGATAACACACTGCGTGTGTCTCTGACCCAGTAAGTGCTGAAATCACAGATCTCATTATTCTGACATGATAGAATTTTTTTCCCTCCCTGCTGCAACCCTGCTGCTGTTGTTTTCCAGACTGCAGACATAATTGCCGAAGGTGCAAAGCCTCCACAGACAAATACGTCTTGCCTACTTCCCTAAATCTAGCAAAATGCCAGTTCTGTGTGTGCATAAGGAAGCGCCTCAGCTCCCGCTCACGAGCAGCACGGGTTTCCATCGGTGCCAGCCCCAGGCAGCCTCACCTTTGGGGACATGTGAGGCTGCAGCAGAGCGGGGACACTCTGAGGAGCGTTCCCTGGGCTCAGGGTTTTGAGGTGCCACTTGCCAGCCACTGTGTGCCATCACGAGGTGACACAGCTCAGTGGGGAGCCCTTTAAAGAGCACTCCTGGATTTTCACAGCTCAGGGATCTCAGGGGACTGACTTCGTTCGACTCGTTTGGACAGCAAGGGACCCTCTCTCTGCCAGGGGCTTGTTCCAGCAGTTGTTGAGCTTTTGGGCTCTGTAAAGACAAGGGGCGTGTGGGGACATGTGGGGACAAAGAGGCCAGCAGTGATGGGGGCAGCCCCGGCCCCGGAGCAGCTGACAGGCAGCACTTCCCAGCTTGGACACCTTCTGGAGCTCCCCTGCTGCCACCAGCCTGGCAGGGGCTGCTGGAAACCTGCCCACCAAGGGCTGAAAAAGGCTATATTTTGTTACAGTAAATTTAGTTAAAAAGAAGAAAGATTCCCCCTAATCTCTGCCTTTGAGATAATTTTTCTGTAATTCTCCTTTCAGGGGAGCAGATCTGTTTGTGCCTGGGTCTTGGAGAGATAAAGGGTCTCTTCTTGCAGGTCGGGTGGAGGAGGGAGGAGTAGCCCCATTTCAGGGTTGCTGTGGCTTCTCCAAGGACCATCTTGCCTGACCAGGGGACATTTTCTCACTTCCATTTTCATCTTTCTGCCTGTTCGCTTGTTCCCCCTCTTTCATCACGTTCCTCAGCAAACATGTTTAATCAACTTCACAAATTCACCTTACTGGCAATAACCCTAAATGTTTTTAGTTGTAGCATCATTAGTTCAGCCATGGAGTGATGTGGTAATTAAGCAGGGCCTTAAATGAAGGAGGGAGAGGTGCAGAGTTTGCTGTTGAGGAGCAGAACAAGGACAAGGACAAGAGAGGCCCCCGGGCTGTGCCAGGCAGGTGCTCCAGGGCAGGAATGCCATTAGGAGGATGTGCCAGGTGTACGGTCCCAGCTGAGCCTGTCCTGCATCCTGCCAGACCTGGGGACGTGGAGAGCACCTGCACTGAGCCCGCAGAGCTCAGCACGTGGGGGGAGAGAGGACAAGGGGGACCGGGCTCCTCAGCCTGGAGCGTGTTTGTGATGTCTCTGTGCAAAGCTCTGACTTTGCATCTCCCTGGTGAGGAAAATGCAGAGTGCAGACATTGCTGGGGTCCCGTTCGCCAGTCCCTGTGCCCTGCCCTGCACCCCAGGAAAGCTCTCCTGGAGAACTGCTCTTTGCAGGCTGCCCTGTTCCCCCACACAGAGGAAACCTGGCTGCTGCTTCAGCTGCTCCAGAGCCTTCCCCTCGTGCAATAACCTCTCATTATTTTTTAATGTTGTTGTAACTTTATGGTTTAATCAGTATTTGCAATTTGTTAGTAGTCCAGGCTGCAATAAAATTGTTTTCCAGGTACTGAAACATCCTATCAAGGTTTGTAAAGCAGTGGTTCTTAGTTTATCACACTCATAAAAAGCACTGGCAACTTGACAGATATAATAACTTTTTTTATCAAGTGTCTAATTTGAGAGGAAATTAAGCCATACATTACATGCCGATCTGAGCTGGAATTGGAAAAAGACCCAGCCACCCCTCTCCCCACCCTGGCGAGGCTCCTCTCTCATCCCACCCTCTCCTGCACGGGAAGAGCTGCTCCAAGGTGCTGTGCCTCTGCATTCACTCTGCAGTATCCTCAGCTCTGGGTGTATTTTTACAGGGCACTGCACACTTAATAAAAAATTATTTATGTGGCCTGCATTGATGTCACAGCAGTGAAACAATACCTTGCCTTTCCTGCAGCAGAGCCGTGATTTATACGAGTGCCTGGAAAAGCTTCCTCGAAATGCAGTGCAGATGCTCCAGGCCACTGTAACAGCCACTATATCCAGTTTACTTATGGGCCAGGATTTTTAAACCAGGCAGGTGATTCTGGGAGCTTCCATTCATCCATCCCGGGGTGCCCGGGGGCCGGGGCTGCACCGGCACAGGGAGAGCTGCTCCTTCCGAGAGCGTGGAATAATTGCGGTTTTGTCCTGGAATTTTGGGCAGTCTGACATAATTCTTCCAGTCCCAAATATGCTTGCTCAGAGGAGCATTAGTGAATTGAGTGGTGTTGGCTTTGCCCTTGCCCCTAAAGGCCTCTCCTTTGGGAGGCTCCTCATGCCACTGGCTGGATTCTGATCCAGAATGTTCCCTGTCCCCCCCGGCTGCTCCCCACCTCTGCTCACCCCATGATGCCAACCAAGGGAGAGAACCCAGGCTCTCCTCAGGCCCTCACTGAAGGATAATTATTTTGGTGTTAGATTCCAGTGCCGATTTTCCCTCATTCCCATAAGTAGTACCAAAATGCCAATAAACAATTGAGCAACTGGCACAGATCACTCGGAGAGCGCTTCCTCAAATCCAGCTCTGGAAGCAATGCCCAGGTGTTCCACAGCTCCTGCAGGCAGAGCCCCTCACCCTCCCACTGCGGTGCCTGAACCCTGGCTGGGGCCAGGATGGATTTGTGCTGCGAGCCTGGAGTAAAAGTCAGATGCCGCCTACAAGCCGCACACTTTATTTGTTTAAATTTTCATGCTCGCGAATGTCTGTAACACAGGAGACAGGTTTATGGAGAGCGAAAAAAAAATGTTGACAAATGGCCCAGTAATCAACTGGAACATGCAATAAATCATTGGAGTGCCAATAACACTTCCAGGAGGAGTTGCGAAAGGTCATTACGATGCCACCATGTATCATGCAGCGCCAAACAAAGCAAACAGAACATGTTGGGAATAGGATTATGGGAGAAGCATCTGTCAGTTCTAATTAAGAATTAACTGTGGATCCTATATAAAAAGATGTGTGGTTTATTCCTATCTCCCTCCTTTTCCCACTTAGCTCTCCATTTTTCCCTCTCCAAAATAAAACTCAATTACTTTAAAAAAAAATTCCCTCTGTCATTTAATCTATTCAACAGCAGGAAAAATAACCCAATGTGACAAAAGAGTGAAGGCTGGTGGGGAGGGCCAGGGCTGTGCTGGCTCCTGAGCCTCTGTGGCGTGCGCTGTGCTCGGAGCCTGCCCGCCTTGATGAGATCCCAGAAGTCCTTTGACGTCTCCGAATCACGCGGCTGCGATGGCTGCAGGAGGCAGGGAATGCACGAACCAAAACACTTCGACCCCCCCTCGCTGGGGGTGAGGGCTGCGAGTGAAGAGAGCTCGGAGGCTGAGACGCTGAAAAGCTTTTGGCTCCCGATGAAGGAAATGCAAACTGAATAAGTGACAGTAAAATAAAGCAGAGAAGTTAAAGAGAGGAGAGCCAGGAGAGAAGAGGTGCAGGGTAACCAAGAGCTGCGCCCTCGGAGGGGACAGGGGGTCTCTGAGCCCACTGTCCACCACATCCTCCCCCCACAGCAAGTGTTGCCCAGTGGCATTCCCCCACCTCCGCCACAGATCCCTGGGATTTTCCCCTCTGGCCGTTTCTCCGTGCTCCTGGCGCTGGGGCTCACCCAAAGGTGACAGGAGGAACCGAGCCGTTCACCTGCCTTCAGCCACGAGCACCCATGGCCTTCCTCACTGCAGGGTCCCGTGTCTCTTAAATCCCCCCAGCACCTCCTTCCTTTCACCTTTCCCTCTCCTCCTCCACCCCCCTGTTCTCTCTCCCCATTAATCTGAGTTGCATCCCATGGGCACCTGGCCCAGGGCTCCAGCTGAGCGGGCTCTGCAAGCACCATGCTTTGCTTTATTATTATTTTTTCCCCTTTCTTCCTCTCTATATTTCCAGGCCTCATTTCTGCTTAAGTTTGCATTTCTTCTCTTTCTTTCCTTTTTTTTTCTTTTCCTTTCTGCTGACTGAGACAAGACCGTGTCCTACTTCAACATCCCAGGATTTGTTACAACTTCAAGGTGCAGGTTTATGGCCACAGTTGTCCCGTTTATGGTACAGTTCTTCTTATGGGTTCTAATAAACTTTGTAGCTCCAGGGTGCTCTTAAATCCTGATATGAAAGATAGAGAAGAATCATTATTTAGTCCAACTAAATATAAGATGCTTCACCCTTGAAGGCTGAGGATAATGTTTCTCTCACAGGTGTGGAAAGACCCATAATTCCTGTGTACAGCAAGTGCAGCTGCAGGGAAAAATAATCAATTCTCCCTGTGGAAATAGGTGTGCTCCCACCATGTGGGATGGGGAGAAGCAATGCCAGCTGGGATGGGCACAGGCTTCCTCTAGCACAGGGAAATAAGATTAAAACTCAACAGAAGTTGGAATTGAAGGCACGTGTTGGGTAAGAAATGCAGGGCAGTGGTGTGGCAAAAGGGGGAATGAGAGCCGTTCCCAGCAGAAGGAGGCACAGCCCGCGGATCTGGCAGCTCCTGGCAGGACACGCTGCAGTCCCTGGTCCCCTCAGAGCCTGGGGAGGTGACACGGTGCTGAGCAGAGGCAGTGACCTGCAAATGAATGTTTCAGGGTCACTTTGGGCTCAGATCCACCCCACCGGGTCCATCCCTCCCGCAGGGAGAGCCCGGCAAACCCAGCAGCGCTTCCACAAGCACGGAGCCTCTCCACGAGCTCGTGGCAACACAAAGTCACCCCGAGCAGGCAGACTGAAATAGCAACCTGCCAGGAAAGTTCTCTTTCCTCTCACTGATCCCTTGAACTCGTTGCTCAGATTTTCCGTGGTTCCCGTGGCCTCCAGCCTGGACAATCCCAGCCTGACCTGGAGCCACTCCCAGCAGCAAAATGCCAGAAGGCAGCACTGTCACCAAAATATCCGTTAGTTTGTGCTCACCAGTATAAACAATTTGGTTTAAAGCCATTGAAAAGGCCACAGTATAAGACATCAGCTTGTTCAGCTTTATGCAAATTTTTTGAAGGGTGTATTTTCTGAGTTCTAGGTGTCATTGATATGCACTACAACATATCCCGAATCCCACCCTGAGTGCAGCTGTGGAGTTTAACCCAGTGGAGGGTGCCAGGCAGGGCACCTGAGGATCAAGGACAACCTGTGCCACCAGGCTGAGCCCCGCTGGGAGCAGCAGGACCCTCCCAAATGTGCCCTTCCAGCAGCTTCTTCCCATTTGTCCCGAGCGGGCTCCTCCTCAGCAGATGTTCAAGACTCAGCACTCAGGCTCACACGGAGGAACTTCCAAAACAAACCATCTGGAAAAGAAAACAGCAAACTATTTGCAAGCTATTTCCCTCCTCTGCCACCCCCCCCGCCTGGCGTCCCCGATCCCAAAGTCACCGGGAAGGACTGGAGGACAGGGAGAGCCAGCACAGGAACGGAAGGAGCGTGTCAGGGAATGTTCCCAGCAAGCCTGCAGCTGTTCCAGGGAAATATGGCAAGGCAGGCCTGCTCCTTGGCACGGCCCAGGACTGGCAAGGCACCCGCAGCTGCTTTGTCCCATGTGAGCTTTGCCCCGTGGAGCTGGGGGCAGCAGGAGCCAGGAGGACACCGGGGAGCTTCTCCCTCTTTGCTTTTTATCCTGGCTTTCTCCCACCTTAAGAAGAGCTGGTAGCTTTAGCCCCCAAATGGGAAAGTCATTTGTTGTTCACCAATTCCTCATGTCAGAGGTTGTAGCCAAGCTGTTCTTCCCTCCTGCAGGTCCCACGGTGCCGCTGGGGCTCCAGTTTCCCTCGGAGCTGAGGCGCTGCCCTGCGGCACTTTGCACGCACAAATTCCAATTACTATTAACAGCCATAAACAGCCTGGGTTTTGTAGGACTTTCTGCTACCTCTGGTGGCACGTGAGAGCCCATTCCCCAGTGGGCTGTGATCCTGGTGGGCTGGTACTTTGGAGCTGCTGCTGGAGGGAGCAAGATGTACGGGAATAACTGAGGTGGGAAATGTGCATTGCTCTGGAGCACGATGGAATTCTGGCTGTGGAGGGCACGTTGTGGGTCAGAACTGCAGTGGGAAATGGGTGTGTGACCCACGATGCAGCGTGTGAGGGGTCACGGGTGGTCACAGCCGCTGGTGACAGACAGGTGTCGTGTAGCGCATCCATCCCTTCTCTGGCTTTTTCGGGGTCTCTCTGCTCCTCCGGGGTCTCCCCTTCCCCGCCTTCCCGGAGAGCTCCTGCACAGCCCAGGAAATGGGGCGATGAGAGCCGAGTCATACATCCCCGCGTTGTGTTTCCAGAGGAGCAAGTGTGACTGTCAGGTTTACAAAAGATTGTTTATGTTCAGTGGCGTGAAATGGGGAGCGAGTGTGCGGAGCGGAGCGGGAGCGGGGCTGACAGCGCCGCATCCATCCTCCCTGCTCGCTGCATCCATCCTCCGCCCGCATCCATCCTCCCTGCTCGCTGCATCCATCCTCCGCCCGCATCCATCCTCCACGCTGCGGCGGCCAGAGCGCCGGGGCCGCCTGACAGGGGCCATAAATCACCGCTGGGAGATGCTGTACCTACAGCTTACACCATTCCCCGTGACAAACACACAATAATCCACACAGCACAGCACTTTTTCTCCTCTCTCTCCCTGCGCCGCTGGTGCTCAAGTGACGACAGGAGGAAACCTGGAAAGCCTGGATGTGTCCTGCGGGACCGCGGGAAGGAGCGGGGCTGTCAGGTCCGCATCACACCGGAGCCAGCGGCTGTTGAGGGACCGGAGTGACAGGGACACCTTTGCAGAGGCCAGAGCAGGGCGAGTCCTCCCTGACCGGGAGGGGTCCCGTTCCGGAGCTGTGCTTGTCACCTGCCACAGCCCGGGGAGGCCGGAGCTGGGGCAGGTGGGATGCTCTGCAGCACCCAGGCCACGATTGCTGCAGCCCGGCCAGCCCTTCCCGTGTGTGCAGGACAGGGGAGCCGGCTGTGGGTGCAGGGGGCAGCCCTGATCTGACTGTCCTGTGGAATGTCCCCACGCTGGGCTGCACCTCGAGGTGCCAGCCCGGCCGCCTCAGCCAGGGCTCCCTCCTGACAGCTGGGAGTGGAAACACGATCCCCAAAGAAGGAGAAGGAAAGGCAGGAGGCAGCAGTGCTGCCACCACCCTGGGCTGTGATTTGCGAGGGAACAGGAAGGAAAGAGGCCTATCTGGTTGGACAACCCTTAAATCAATGTATCCTAATTAACAAAAGATCTAATTCATCAAAGTGACAGCAACTCTATTTATATCATCTCCTTCCATGGGGGCTGCTGGGGGTTTAGGCTTGGGGATTTTTCTCCCTTCCCTTTTCTGACAGCTTTATCTTTCCCACACACATTTTAATTTTCCCTTTCTGGGGGAGAAGGACTGATAGTGAAGCTTTCCTTGGGAATATGGACATTTAATTGACATTTTCTGCCTCACCCCCAAAATAGCAGGATATGTGGGGGGAGCTGGGAAGGAGAAGTTGTCTTAGAGAGGTGCAGGTCTGATTTGGAGGAGGAGGAAAGCACCGACAGGTGAGCAGGGGGGTGCAGCTGTCCATGCAAAATGTGGTCAGATCCTGCAAGCTGGGGTTATGCTCTGAAAAGACCCCCAGCAGGAACTGTGGTCATACAGGGATCTTGGCTTTCACTTGGAAAAGCAAACCCTGAGAGCTTGACAACGCGCTGGCTGACACCTTAAATCTTGAAGTGCATAAAAAGAAACCCAACTGTTTTGTTTTGTTTTAATATCTGAAACCTCGTGGTTTGGGGGCTGGGAGCGCGGGAGGCTGAATTGCCGTATAAATACCGGGCCCGTGGCAGTGCAGAATTGCTCCGCTGCTCTCAGCGGGCTCACGCTCGAGAGGAGTGAGCTTTGGACGTGATATAGGAACACAAAAATAGTAATAATAGTAATGAATCCCCATTCAGCCACTCCTCCCACGGCAGTGCAGGAGCAGAAATCCAAGCTGCAGAACGCAAGCCCTGGCTCATGCAGAAGAGGAAGCTCAGGAGGCTGCTGGGGTGAAAAATCACCAAACCAAACCAAACTGAGCCAAACCGAACCAAACCAAACCAAGGCAAGGCAGCGCCGCTCTGAATCACAGCCTGTTCAGAGCGCGTGGAGAACAGGAGATGAAAGGGCCATAAAATGGAGCCGTGGCTGGCGGCTGCACCAGCACATCCATCCTGGAGAGCCGGGTACCTGCGCCTCCCGGAGCCTAAACTTCTGATGAACCAACGCGCTGCCGAGCGCATTTATATGCAAAGGCGTATAATATGTCCCCTGTATCTAATTATCTGTCAACCTGAGGCAGTTTGTTTTCCAAATCGGCCTCTCGGCTGTGACTTTATGAGGTCGTAAAGAAAACGGTGCCACTCTCGCACCGGAGCGCCAGGAGAGCCTGGATCAACAAATTACCATCTTTAATGATGTCTGCTCGTGCAAGTCCCTGCCCGCCGGTGTGTCCTGGCACAAGGAGCCCTGGCACGGGCAGCCCTGGAGCCTGGGCAGCCCCAAAGGCCAGCACAGCTCCTGTGGAGCCTGGACAGCCCCGGCCCTGCGGGATCCGGACAGTTCTCAAAGCTGGCACGGCGGCTGGATGGGGCAGTTGTGGGCAGGAGTGACCCCCGTGCTGCCCTCACTGCCCCCCTCGCCCTCCCCGGCCCCGTGGACACGTTCCAAAGTTTGGCAGCGGCCAACAGTGAACTCCAGCCCGTTGGCTGTGAGAGCAACACCACCAAACCACGGATTCCTCTGCCCACACTGCTCCTGTGATTAATGATGGAAAGGAATTAAAAAGAAGGAGAAAAAAAAAGCGCGAGGGAGAGGGGAGGGGAGCGGGTCAACAGCTGAGTGCAAGGCAAGTCGCTAGACAGGGAGTAATTAAGATACTTGGGTAAATATGATTAATAAGCTCAAACTGGCAGGGTGTGCAGTAAACAAGGGCTAACCAGATGGTACCCTTTCCTTTCTGACAATGCTGCAAGCTTTGTAAAAATAGGAAGAAAGGCTCTGGATCCTCCCAGCGAGCTCAGGAGGAGGAGGATTCAGCACAGGGCCAGGGCAGTGAATCACCTGATAGGAATGAGAGACATTTCCCCCTCCATCACATCCCGGCCAGGGGCTGGGAAAACACGAACACATGGATCAAACACGTGGCTGATTCCTGAGCCGGCGCTGCTGGGAGGGCACCAGGGAGCACCACGGGCCAGCCATGGCCAGGGGGTCATGCCCAGCCAGGTCAGGTCAGAAATTTCCCCCCAAAACACTTCCCTGTCAGGAGATGCCATTTCACCAAAGGTGAAACATTTGCGGAAATGCGCTGATTTTGATGAAATTGCATTTGGAAAGAAAAATCAAAGGAGAAAATCATTTCGATAAGGCCAAAGCATTTGAGTTTGACCTTTTAGGAACTAAATGGCATAGGTTTTTTTTCCATTTCAAAAAGCATTTTGTTTCAATGCTATATATATCTATATATATATACATATATCTGTAAGAACTGCTGAAGCCAGAATGAAATGTTGTGATTATCCCAACATGTGATGATACATTTCCCCCAGTGCAATACTACATGAATTTAAGCCCAAATATCCTTCTGCTTTGAAACCTGGAACATCAGAGCAGCAGGACAATGTGTTCAGGTCTCAGAACTATCTGTTTGCAGTTGACTATTTACTGTCCAGCACTTCGGAAATAAAAAATGTGCCAAGTAGCCCCAGGTATTAATGATAGACTAAACCAGCACTTGACTTTCGGCTTCCTCAGGACAAGGATTCTCCTCTTTCCCAGAGGGAAAGTTCCCAGTGATAATGAGAACAGCAAATGTTTTCTCTTCACAGGAGACGGGCAGAACATGGGGCGTGGGAGGAACTCTTGGAATCCCAGCGATGGCTCCAGCTTCTCCCAGTGCTGCTTTTCCTCACAACTCACTCTTTTCACCCCAGGTGAGGTGTCTCAGGGTTGTAGTGAACTTCTCCTGGGCTGGGAGGTTGTCCCTCAGCTGTGCCGCAGATCCCAGGTCACTCCTGATCTCCCTGCCCTGTGCCACGTTTATCACACCGGTGCCAGGACTGGGAGGGCCTGTGGGTGCTTCCAGTGTGAAAAATGCACTGAGATTTGTTGGGAGGCTTCAAGGCACAGCAAGGCTGCAGGAATAGCCAGTGGTTTGAGGAGGCGGGGTAGGGATTAAAGATAAAGAAGAAATTTTGGCTCATTGGCAGGACACATATTTTTCCAATATAAAAGCAAATGGGGGAACCCTTAAATAAATTGACTCTATAAAAACGTCCCTTTGTATTACTGCCTCACCTTTTCAGGGGGAAAACACCAAGGTTTATTTTTGTGGATCCAGAATAAAAATATCAGTGCTGCTTTCTAATTTCCCAGAGCCACCAGGCAGTCCAGAGCTATTTAAAATCCACAGGCCCCCCTCGGCACCCAGTGCCTGCCCGGCTGCAGGAGCAGCTGCCATGGAATTACAAGTCCTCGTCACAAGTGAGGAGAAACAAGTTGTGGCATTTAGGAAAGGTCTGCAAAAATAGGTGTCAGACCTTAACTAATAGTGATTGTCCTTCCATTCTGTTGTAATTTACATTTAATTCACACATTTCATTTCCATTTAAAATATGATTACAGTGTTTTGAAGCACATCTCACCTGTCCCCTCCGATTAGGGCAGGATGAGAATAACAGGGAGCAGCAGGAGCGAGGCTGGGCTTGGCTGCAGGATGGGAAACACACAGCGCTGCTCGGGGACAGGGGGCACTTCCAGAAACACCAGAGGGGCAGGGGCAGAGGGGCAGGACAGACCCAGACACGCAGGCCTGCCCCACCTTCTGCTGCTTCCACAGGCAGCTCTTGCCCCAGGGCTTTAAGCACCAGCTTCAAAGATTTTACACCTTCCACCAGCTCCAAGCCCTGTCCAGCCTGGCCTTGGACACCTCCAGGGATGGGGCAGCCCCAGCTTCTCTGGGCAGCTGTGCCAGGGCCTCACCACCCTCACAGGGCACAATTGCCCTCCTCCTGCAGAGGCCTTCCAGAAGATTTTTTAAACACAAAAAGTGTCCTGGCTCAGAAATAAATCAGGCAAGCCCTCCCCAGCCCGTCCTCAGCCCGCGCTGCACCCGCCCCCGGAGCGCCGCGAAGGCAGGAAGGGCTGATTAATATCTGCTACGTGTAGGGGAAAACAACAACCCCGTAAACAGTATTATTAACCCATGGGCTGGCAATAAATCAGTGTGAGAAGGTGACCTCAGCAATGCTGGAGTAATCCTGTGTGTCAGGGTAAATTTATGAGGCCAATTTTATTGGCCTGTATGACCCAGGCTCCTTGGAGATGTCTCAGTAACAAATCCAATCCATATCATTTATTAGCTTTGCACAGTGTCAGCTCGGAGCACGGGAGGGATCCCATTAAATCCTATTGCTCCCTCTGCCAACCACGGGCACAAATAAGCTGTTGGATAATTGTTGGCTGCGAGGAGCCCCCATTAAGGAATCTGCTCTTAGATCCACGCAGCTTCCCAGGCTGGAAGTGCTGGGACTGGCTTTGGCCATCGGCCCCTTGCCCTTCCTTGCCTGTGCTGGGCTGGCAGGAGCAGCAGCAGGGGCTGGCCGTGGGGCAGGGGTCTCCTCCTTGCCCCGCCCCAGGGACTGGATGAGGATCTGGTGACCCTGGGAGCTGCTGCTGAGCTGGGGACGGTGCGGGGACTGCGGGGTCACAGCAGGGATGCGACTGAAGGGACCTTGTGAAGAGATCTCACGTGGGCGAGGGGCTCACAAAGGGATTTCAGAGCTGTTGGTGGCTGAAACTCTTCCTTCCAGGAGGGAAGGGATGCTCTGGCTGGGTTCTGCAGGCAGTGGCCGAAAGTCCTCCATTTCGGGGCACTTGGGGACCTGGTGGTGACGTGTGTGTGGTGCCCAGCACCCTGCTGGTGACAGGAGCAGTTGTGCCTTCGCAGCAGCACCTCTGGGTCTGGTCCCTGTTGGCCAAGCAGGGCCTGGTGGAGCAGTTTGAGGCTGTTTGACTGTCCCTGTCATCATAAGGTTTACGGATGGTTAATTTATTCTTTATAGCACAGTCATTGATGGCTGTTAAATCACAAATGAGAGCCAATAAAGGGTGAATTGCAGCTGAAATTACACTGTTTATATGACAGCAGAGTGCTGGCTAAAAGATTCATATGCCGCTGATGAAGTACGTTATAAATTTTAATTACCATAGTTTGTACAAATGACATGTTTGAAATGCTATTGAGTAATGTGACCCTGATAATGAAACTATAAAATAAATCATTAACTTTCTGAATGAGCTTTTTTATTTCCATGCTACATGAAGTAAACTTTCCAATTTATTCCATTGCAGTCTTCTTCCGAAAAAAAAGTGCAGAGAGAAGAGTCACAAACCACCCCTCCACTCTGAGGGACACTGACAAGCAAAGCAAAGGAGGGATGAGCGGGACCATGCTGGAAGGGATTTCAGAAGAGTGGCCAAAGCCAGGCAAAGCCCCCAAAGCGCCTGCTTAATGCAGGATGATGCCGTGCTCCTGCAGCCACAGCCAGCTTAGCTGAGCGAGCACAGAGATAAGAGCAGGGCTTGGTAACCAGCTCCGAAGAGCCGTAAAAATCACAAGCACAGAAGAGAGAAAATCTCCATTAAAGCCAGGGTGTAATTATAACTTGCTCGAGCTGCTGGAGAAGGCCCTGCTCTCCCCCAGGAGCTGCCAGGATCTGCCAGAGCTTTGGAGCCAGAGCGAAGGTGCCTGTGCCCTGATGGTTGCACACAGCAGCCGAGATCATTCCCTGGACGGGAGCGACAGCCGAGCTCCAGCCCAGGGAGGGATTTCTCAGGAGCCTCCCTGGGGAAGGAAGCTCAGGCCGGGCACTCACCGACCGTCGGTCCTGCTCTGCTCACACAAGACAAGGGGATGCTCCTAAACCCTCTGGAAGACACTGGAATCAGGTTGTTACCTTATTATTTTATTTTTTAAGGGATACAGGGCGTGAAACAAGATGGGAGTGTGCCAGAGGTTCGTTCTCACCCCTCTGCAGAGGCTGTTCCAAAGCACCGTGTCCCCTGTTCCTGGGTGCCCACACTCACCTACCCCAGGGCAGGAGTAAAGGGCTCCTCCTGCCCCTCAACCTCCTCCAAAAAAGCCCTGAGCTCTGGGGCTCTCTGCCCCCCTCACCAGCACCACTGGCTTCTTCCTCATCCCCTTGGTTAACCTTTAATTAAGAACCTGTTCTTTGCCCATCTCGGGTTGGATGTCAACCTCTCCTGTTCCCAACTTCCCCACCCTGTAAATAAGCAGCGTATCCCTGTCCCAGGGCAAACCAAAGGTGGCAGTGGGAGACTCCAAGAAGCCTCTTGGAAAGGAGGGGGAAGGGGCCCTGTGACATTTCCAGCCGTGGGGATGCAGCAGGAGGCTGCAGGTCAAGCACCATGCAGGGCTCAGGATGCAAGAGATGAGGTAATTTATGACCCGTAATGAGGTTTGTGGTTCTTTGTGCAGAGGTAGAGCTGGATCTCATCCCTCAAGCCACGAGGGTCTCTGTGTGCAAGGAGTTGTTACCCGTGGAAGCTGAGCAGGATCCGTGGCTGGGTGACCCCAGTGCCCCTCCATCAGCAGGGTGTGTTTGCCAGCGGGGCGGGCAGCGTGGGCACGCACTGCTGCACGAGCCCATGGCACAGTCACCATGGCATGGCCCTCAGCCACCCCCACCCCTCTCTGCAGGTCTCACTGGCCCTCGCATCCTCCCCAGGAGTGTTTGGTGCTGGAGGACTTTAACGCCCACTTTTGTCTTATCAGCCGCACTGAAAATATTCCCAAGCAGGCTGCTCATGCCGCACTACTTACCATTAAAAGAAAGGACCACATTATTGCTGTTATAAACCATTGATTAAGGTTTATAATAGCAATAATCCCCTCGAAATTCATTGTTACTGCAGTTAATGACCAGTTTATTAGAGCGTTAACCATCCTTGGCAATGGGCTGAGTCGTTTAATGCTGGTAACGACCAATTTCTCAAGGGTTATTGCTTAAATAACAAGCCTTTGTTAGATATATGTTCCCCCACCAGATACTGCTCCAGCTGGAACCTTCTCCTGTGAAATAATTGTTAATTATTGCCTCCAAGTTTTGCCGCCATATCTCTAAGTTTGAGGTGGGAAGGGTTGCTGAAGGCACAGTGTCAGAGATGCTGAGAGCTCAGACTGGGTGACGTGAGGGGAAGCAGCCAGAGACACAGGAGCCGTCACAGAGGGCTGTGGGAGCTGTGCTTGATGAGGTTTTCTCCCTCTGCTGTCACCCGGCAGTGTCCCAGCCCTGGGCACGGCCACCACGGCCACCCCCGGAGCATTGTAGAGGCACCGGCTCAAGTCAGAAGCAGGGAAGTGTCCAAGGATGAGCCCCGGGCTCCCAGGCACCGCCACGAGCCACCCAAGGAGGGTGAGAGACACCAGAGCCCTCCCTCCCCTCTCCTCTTACATTAATTTGATCCGAGCGTTTCACGGCGTTAACAATGTCCTTTCGTGTCACGTTAGTCCCGTCCCTCTAACAGCATTCCCTGGGCCTGACACGAGATGAAAGGTACAGATACGATTACCCTTTAATTGTGTCATATTAGCAAAAATAAATACTGATACGGCACGAGGCTGACACAAAACGATGGCAAATCCCTGGGAACGGGATCGGACTCGTGGCTCCCACGGTGCCCAGACTCCTGCCCGCTGCCAGGCCCGGGGGTTCGCCGGGATAACGCAGGAGGGGGATCTCTGCCCGGGCTTCCACCTCTGCCTCTGTGCTGCCAGATGTGCAGGGAAGCCCCCGGCACAGCCTCCTCCCCTCGGCACAGCCCCTGGGAGCCGGCAGTGGGGGTGGGACGAGGCTGCATTGCCATGATCCGCTCTCTGCCAGCTCCTCACCCTCAGCTCTGCCAGCTCCTCACCCTCAGCTCCAGCTGCCTCTAACAGGCTTTTGGATTTTGCTGTGCAAAAGAGCATCCCCCCATAATTCCCCCAGAAAAATAACATTCCCATAGCAAATTAAATTTCAGGCTCTCCTCTCTCTTGTTAAGAAACACAAAGAAAATCTTGATTTGAGGAATTAGTTGGAGCCTGAGCAGTGTTAGGGTTGGCTTTGGTGTACCCCTCCCTCCTTTTGCTCTTTGTTCCCATGTTTGTGGGGTCTTTGAGGTATCATTGGGGAAAAAATGAGGAAAGGGGAAGGAGGGATTACTCCAAAATCTGTGAGAACTGTAAGTGGTTTTGGCAATGAGATGCTGATCTTCTCCCACGATGCTTCAGGCACCTCCAGCCCCTCAGGAGGCAGGAATCTCCCTAAAAGAAATGATGAAGTGGAAATGCAATACCTGAAATCCTTCCCTCCCTCTCTAGGACAGAATTAGGATTTTTCTCTCCCCCAGCAGGCAGAACTCTCCCTGGTGCTGGTGCCAGGCAGCTCTGACCGAACCCCGGCCGAGCTCCGCCGGCTGCTGGCGCAGCCCCGGTCCAGCCAGGCTGGGGCTGTCTCTGGTCCCTGTCACAACTGCTGCGGGGATTTGTGCGAGCATCCGTGTTATTTTAGAGATAATGTGAGCAGAGTGGAGCATGTCACAGGATAATGGTCTCCTGCTGCTAGGCTGTTCTTGGCATTTATCAAAAAATGACACCAGAGGGAATATGCTCAAGGGAGCCGAGGTGTCGATTCGATGACTGCTATTTCGTGATAAAAGTTAACAGAAATAAAAATGAATTAGTCACAAAACAGCTTATTTATAGCAGTGCCTGGCCCAGAAGGGGATCCCTGGGAAAGGCAGGGCAGTGGTGCTCACATTCCTGAGAAAAACAGGCTGCACCCCAAAAGTGCCCCCAGACCAAACCGATCAGGGCAGCGTGGCCTGGGTTTCACCGTCCCTGCGGCTCTGTGCCTCACAAAGATCCCCCAGACCCTCCTGCACGGTGCTTCCAAAACAAAACACTTCCGTGTTTGGCCTAAAACCAAATATTTTGAGCAAAATGTTTCACTGTTGCCTGTGTTTATACATCGCTGTGGGGGTGGGAGCTGCACGGAGCCGTGCCCTGTGCTGGGCTCCAGACGGAACTGGGATCATGTGCGGGGCTCTGGATGGAGCTGGGACCCCGTGCTGGGCTGGAACCCCACGGTGGGCTCAGCTGTGCTGATGGAACTCCCAGCTCCAGGGATGCAGCCCTAGTGGGAGCAGGCAAACAGGGCAGAACACGAGAAAAAAGGTCAGCCTTTGCTGTAACGGCTAAAAATGTCAACCGTGGATCTGGTGTTAAATTAATCATTCTGGCGGGAACCATCCGTCGTGGTTACTGCAGCAGGTTGGACAGGCAGCTAGTGAAGGAAAAGGGTGGGATTTGGATCTCCACCCCAGCCCATCAAAGGCTCCCTGAAGCTCAAGGCTTCCCCTTTATCAAGGTGGCCGAATCCAGCGGTAATTGCTGCTGGGGCCAAGTTCTGGTGCGTTTCCAGTGGGACGCTCTGTTTTTGTTATCTCAGCTGTGGGCAGGAGCAGAGCAGCAGCAGCAGCAGGAGGAGGAGGAGGAGGCAGGAGAAGGACAGAGCAGCACCTGGGCTGGCTGGCCCTCGGTGCAATAGGAAACAACAGCGGCCACAGGGGACGCGTCGCTCTTTTCCACCTACGTGTTATTCCAGCCATAAATCCCAGTGACCAGCTTGAACTTTTCTCAATTGACATGTTTACAAGGGAAGCCCACATTTGACAGGAAAATTAAGCATATCAATCACTTAACGAGGTCGTTAATGAATGGCTCTCAGATCTCTCTGATTTGGTGCCTGGTAGCACAATTTATTGATCAAGCACTTTTGGCCGGGCCAGATGTTGCCGTGCCTTGATCCTCCGAGCCAGGCCCTGGGCAGGGTTTAGCGAGGGGTCATTCTCTCCAGCAGACCCCACGTTCCCTTTTCTGTCTCTGTTTTCTCTTCCCTTCTCTCCCTTTTCCCCCACCGAACAAAGGGAGCAGATGCGGGCTCGGGGCCCCTCACACCCACTCCAACATATGGAAGTGATCTCCTCTGTCTCTGTAATTACACAGGAGCTGCTTTGCAATGGCTCCGGGTTTTATTGCACAGAAACCAACCTATTCCTACATAAAACATCTTTATGGCCTCTTCTCCAGGGGCTCCTTGGCCAGGTCCTGGCAGGTATAAAGGCGTGCGGGACCCCCAGCAGCCGGCGGGGCTGTCCAGGCCAAGCAGGGACCCCCGGGGCCCCCGGCAGGACAGAGCATGGGGGGCAGAGGGAGGAAGGCGGAGGCGAGGTGTGTTCTGGTCATCTTGTTTTCAGGAGAGCCTGATAAAACAATGCAGGAGTTACTGTGCAATCTAATGGAATAAAAAAAAAATCTCCTATAGTGCAACATGAATAGTCCAAAATGCAAAGATGACAATTTAAGTGTTTAAAATGTACTCAAGGTAATTCCAAACAAATTTTAAAGCCATTTCAGCCTATAAAACCCCTCAGTTAAATCATTGGTTATATGGTGGCAGTGCTTATGTTGCAAAATATCCCTGGCATGAAAGGGAAACTTTAAAAAATTGCCCGTTAATCCTTATAAATTACTTATTAGTGCTGCAGAGCTGGAGCTGGAGGAGCCTTCCGAGGAAGGCCGGGCTGTTTGGGCACTTCTTGCTGGGCTCTGTGAGGAGCAGTTGGGGCTGGCTTTGATTTGCTGGGCTCACTGAAGGCATTGATGTTCTTCCAAAGCGTGACATCAGCGCTGATGTCATGGCCCAGCTCTGGCTTCATCCCTCCCGCTCTCCAGGAGCCTCCCCCTCCTCCCAGCCTTTTTAAGGAAGCCAAAAACCTGTCCCTGCTGCCCCCCACCGCAGGGGCTTGTGACCCCCAGCAGGATTTGGGGGACTTGCTCCCCAAGGATGGAGGGAAGGGGGGCTCAGCCCCTCGGGTGTCCCCACAGCGCTGCCCACAGGAGGGTGGCAGAGCAGCAGCAGCAGCAGATTCGTTCCCTGGGGAAATGGGATTCATTCCCAGCACCACCGCAGCCTCCCCCTGCCAGAGGAGCCGTCGCTTCGTCTCTCGGCTGCGTCTCAGGGATGCAAATCCCTGCGCTGGGTGTCCATGTTTCACACCCTGCCAGCGGATTAAACCCGCTGGAAAGCTGTGAAGTGCTTGCAAAGAAAATGAAAGTTTATTCCCTTCCCCGCGCTTCTGGGCTCCCAACTTTCCTCCTGTGTGTTTGTGCCCTGATTTGAGGAAGCGACACAATCTCTCGCTCGCTCTCTTCTCTCGCTCTTTTCCTTTCACCAAACAGATGTAACTATTTATTCCTTATGTCCCAGTTTTCCTGTAATTTCATAAAGTGCAAATTTGCTGTCCTGCTCCCAAATGCCGAGTCGGTGGTTTGTCATAACAGTCATCAGTAACTGTCGCTTTCTGCCTGGGGCTTAATTAACCCACTCTCTCATTAGCATGTCCATGCAGTTGTAAGGAATGAAAGCCTGATTATTTTCTACAACAGTCGCAGCCAATTACTGCACTGAAATGGAACCACATTAATCAAATCTTTAGTACAGTGGCAAATTCAGAGATATCAGATTGCAAAAGACTGCAAACCTAATATGTCACTGTCAGCGGAGCTACGCAGGCATTTAGCGAATTGCATTAAATAGATGGCTCCGCTGAAACCGCATGAATTTAATATGTGATGGGATCTGGAAGCTATTAGTGTGACATGGCAAAGCACTGGGAGCTTGGCAGCTCTGGACTTTATCCATGAACTCAGGAAACTCATGTAAAAACTTGTGTGTGTGTGTGTGTGTGTGTGTGTGCGTGCAGCAAAATGTCTGGGCTGTTTGAGGAGAAGGCTCCAGCATGGAGTAGAGAAACGCAAGGAAAACTGGAAATATTCCCCACATCACAGTGGGGCTTTGCTGCCGTTTGGCCCCAGAGCAGAGCTCGGGCTGGAGGGGGCCCAGGACGTGGCCACATGCGGGAGCTGCTCTGGCACCGGCTGTGCCCAGCTCGATGCCGGCACCTCGGGGATCGCTCTGAGGCGTCAGGACATGGCCCTGCCATGGCGACAGAGCATGGACAGGGGAATCACGGGCAGAATTCTGTCCCCGAGCACTGTGCAGACACCCCAAGGTGGGCGCTGGGGGAGCTGCAGGAGGGGGAAGGCTCTGCCCAAGGCCCTCCCGATTTCCTGCCGCTGCTTTCTCCCGGCTCTGTCTGTCTCCACAGCCCTGCCCTTCCGAGTGCACTGCCTCGTGCCCTGCTCCCTCTTGCAGTGCCTTGGCCGTGTTTGCCAGGTCCCTGCCAGGGTGGCAGCTCTGCTTGGGCCCATGCCTTGGGCTCTCCCTGCTTTACCACGCTGGCTACAGCAGCTCCCGGTGGAAATTCCTCCTCTTCCTCTCTCCTGGCAACTTCTCGGGGTTCAAAGGCTGTGCAGTTGACAATGCCAGTGCTGTCACAACAGCAACGAGTCAGCTTCAGCTCAGGTGTGAGCTCAGAGGCATTTTCCAGCTCTGCTCTTAGTAAGCCCATAAATTAAAGCTCCTCTGGCTTCACCACATTCCCAGCTCCTGGAGACGCCCGTTCTGCAGGTCTCAGGGAGCAGCAGGGAGGGTGTGTGGGAGTGACCAGGGGACAGGCACACTCCAAAGCACCGTCCGGCCACAGGGCTGGGGGACAGCTGGGATGTCCTGTCCCCTCCAGCTCCTTCTGCACCTCCTTGACCCAAACCAGCTCCTTTCCCCCGGCTGGGGGCTGAGAGCAGCAGATTTGGATGGCAGGATCCCTTTCCCACCATGAAAATGTGGGAGGAGGAGGAGGTTTTGTCAAAGCTGTGTCCAAGGGCTCCATTTGTAAATCTTCTCAAGCTCCCTACCAGTGGTGGTGGGAAATCCACACTGAATCACAGCAAATTGTGGAATCTCTGGGGCTGAGGGACCCCCAAGGGCCATTGAGACCAACTCCTGGCCCTGCACAGCCGCCCCAGCAATCCCACCCTCTGTCTGGGAGCATTGTCCAAACAGTCCTGGGGCTCAGACCGGTTTGGGACCAGGTCGCTGTAAAGAGTGACGGGAAACCAAGAATTGTGCCCTATTTGAGTCCAACAATCCTTGCTCTGGTGGGCTCAAAGCACAGCAGCGTCCTGTGCTGTCAGTCCTGGGTGTCTGCAGAGCAGGGCTCCTGGCAGGATGCAGGACAGCCCCAGGAAGAGCCTCCCCTGCAGCACCTGCCCCGTGCTGTCCCCAGCCGGGGCTGGAGCAGGCGCTGACAGCGGTGACGGATGAGGCTCCGGAGGCAGGGGCTGCTCTTACACAAACTGCCTTCATCAGCAACTCGCTGCTCCCATCAGTTAATCTTCCTGCAAACGGTGCTCTCCTGGAGCAGGGGGACGTTTCCTCTCCCAGTCACCTAATCTACCATCTAGTTTATGCACACATGCTCCGAGGGGTTTTTTAGAGATATATATATATGTTTTTTTCTGAGCAATCAATCTGTGCGGCGAGGAGCTGCAACTGAATTTAAATACCAGGGTTTTCATTATCTCCAACACAGGGAAGAGAAAGGGGGGAGAGGGACATTGAAAATAGAGGGGAATAAATTCCAATCTCTTGAACAATATATCTGAAGGTGTGCAGATTTCTGCAGCCTTATGATGCCAAGTGTATTACACCAAATCTTGTGAAGAAGGAATATATTCGGAGAGGGGATTGCAGAGCGCCTTTGGCTGCATGTTTGCTGCCCTTCCCACCGCCTTGCATGCACTGGAGCAGTTTGGGGTGAGTTCATGGGATTTGCAGGGTCCTCTGCTGGGAACATCCTCCTGTGTTTGCTTCCCCCCGCCTCAGCCCTCCTCTTGCAGCAGGAGAAATTCAGATTGCACCTAAAGATGCCCCTAGTTTGTCAGTTCTCCTGTTTGCCCTCGCTGAGGATGGATTGGCAGGAGGGCGGTACCTGAGGGGCAGCACATGGGTCACCTGTGGGCTCTGGGCAGCCCCCAGAGATGTGACATTACATACAATTTGCACAGGCAGTGGTGAGGCCCCTGGGCAGGAATTATTGCAGTCTCTCATCCTCTGCAAGGGGCTGGACCTATCCATGGGGACAATCCTGCATCCCAGGGGATGCTGTGGTGCCGGGGACAGGAGCAGGCAGGGCTGGGCTGGGGGTGCAGCTCAGGCAGGGACCCCAAAGGACCATGGCAGGGTCTGCACCGGGGCTCTGCAGCCCCAGCCCACGTCCCTCCACTCCCCATGCGCCTTCCCCGGCCTCTTCCACACCAAATCTCTCTTTTCCTCCCTCTTTTCCTTTTTTTTTTTCTCCTCCCTGGGAGAACTGTACAGAGACTGATGGTTTTATTTTACATGAATCACTGATGATCTAACAAATTAATTACCTGCTCCCTCCTTCCCTCCCTTGTGAGGTCACAGAGCCTGGGTGGGGGCTACCCCCTGCCCCCCCTCGGTGCCATCAGAGCTCCTGCTTTAAAGACCAGAGAAAAAGGTCAAAATTGCCAGTTTAGGTTAAAATCAGATTTAAACGTCTCTTACTAAACACAGAGGCACACAAACTCAATATGTCATCTTTAATGGTTCAGAACAAAGCCTAGAAAAATTGTGTCCCAGCACCCAGGAATTTTATAACCTTTGATATATAGCTTTCATTATTAGCAATAATTCCTGTAACTGCATCCGGATTCGCAGGAGAACATATTGAATAATAATTCTCCTCGTGTTGATTTGTCCCCGTCCCATGGGTCCCTGAAGCCCCTCGGCCGGGGCAGCGCCGCCCCAGCCCTTCATCCTCCTCTTCCTCCTCAGGCACCGCCAGCCTTTTGTCGCTCCTTTATTTCTGGTTTTGGCCAACACCCACTCCTTCCTCCCCCGCTCCTGTCGTGGAATGGAAATGCTGGCCCAGCTCTGTTCACCTGAGTCATGAGCAGCCCCAGCACAGCCAGGACACGCGGCTGCCGCCGACAAGAAAAGGCGTTCGCTCCCCTCCGCCTCTTTTCGCAGTCAGGCTTCAAGTTCACATGTGAATTTATGCCAGTTTTGACATTAGCAGGAAAAATTAACAGTTCTCACACACACACACACACACACACACGAAAAGAAACTTGCACAAAAGAGGTTTTGTGTTTCAAGCAGAATAAATTATAGTGTGATGTTATTAAAACACTTAGTTGTTAAGTTGCCAAGAAAATCCAGTATATTCACACGGACTCGAGGACCTGTCTCCATGCAAAGTAATTAAATTAGATTTATGGGCTGCATTACATCAGTGTTTGATAGTTCATTTTTCCTTTCTTCATATTTTGTCCTGCTTTATTAGAGCATGTGACAGATGGTAAAAATAGTGTGAAGTTTCTTGGCCCTGTGCTAAATCCCCCTTCGGTAGTATATCTCTCTTCTGTCAGTTCTCCCCAGTGATGATAAATTAACCTCTCCTCTTCTATCCCAAGTGTGGCAGTAAAGCACTCTTTGACACAGCACTATCACTTTATCTTAATCTGTGCTGTTCCAGGGGCGGGGTGGGGAAGGAAGCGAGGGGAGATGATGCAATCGCTACCACGAGTTCAAAAAAAAAAAAAAAAAACCAAGAAAAAGATTTATTGTGTCAAAAAAACCAGAAAGCCGGGAATAGTGCTGATTTATGGAATCTGCTGTGTGTGTATATATACACGAGCGTGTGTGTACACACACGTGTGTGTTTGTCCATTCCCAGTTTCCCCTGCAGCAGATCCCAGGGACCCAGCCCTGCTCTGGCTCACCGACATTCCTGGGGGTCCGGCTGCCCTCGCCCATCACTGCCCCGTCCTCCTCCAGCCAGCCCATGGGCAGGGGCTGCTCTCCAGTGACCTGGCGTTCCTGCTCTGCTCCTGGTCCAGCAGCCCCAGAGCAGCTCGGGGCAGTCCCCCCGTCCCTCCCCTGTCCCCTCCCCAGCCCCCGCTGGGACCAGGATCCTGCTCTGCAGGAGGAGAACCCCAGGAGGATTCCATAGGATTCTGGAGCACTGGGACAGTGGTCAGGTGAAATGAGCTCCCAAATTTCCTTCGAGTGAGACAGAGCAGGAGCCACGAGGGTTTTCAGTCAATCTGGTGGGCAGGCAGAGGTGACAGAGAAGGCACAACAGGGAATGGGAGGTGTAAGGAGAGAAAGGCCTTCCTGGGAGTGCCTGTGTCCATATGAGGTGTTACACTGGTCGTGTCAGATATGGCCCTGTTTGACATACGGAGATACAAAGATAGAAATACCCTGAATTTAAAGCGCTGAGCCCAATGGAGCCAGCGCCCTGCTCCCTCCAGGGCCCCCCTTCCTGTCCGTGCTGACTCAGAGGACACAGCCGGGTCCTGCTGCTATTTCGGGAGGGGGAGACCTCGGCTTTCTCCCAAGCTGGGGATGCCCTAATAGAGGAACGATCTGGAGCATTGGCTACGTGGGGGCAGCTCCTCTCTCGCTGCCTCTTGGACACATTTGGCACTTTGGACCTGAACAGACACCTCAGCGCTGCCCAAGAATAGCACAAAAATGGGCCTCATGCATCCTCAGGTCCGCAAGCTCAGGTTCTGGGCTGGATTTGGCTTGGGCCACGTGCTCCCTAGTCCTGCCTGGGATCACCCAGAGGGACAGTTTCGTGCCAGGTGTTTTGTCAAACACTTGCAGGGAAGCCAACTCAGACAGCTTTCCCCTCTGAGGGCATATCCCTCACTCCCTCCATTTAAAAGTCAATTCCTGCCCATCCAGGGACCATTTATGGAACATCTTCCTCTCCTCCTCTGCCAGATTCCAACTGGAAGGAGTTGGACTGAGGTGTTCAGTCACCCAGACCAGGGCACATCCGTCACCCTGGGGCTGTCCCTGCTCTGAGCTGCCCTCTCTTAGCCCTGGGGCAGGACAGGTGCTGGCACAGGTCTGGCACAGCCGGTGACTCCCTGTTCCTGCCAGAGGGTCTCACAGCGGTGGAGGAGCTGGGGAGCAGAGCTGGGTCCCCCTCCTGTCACCCTGGGGCCCTCCCTGGGCACTGGTCCCCAGAGGGGGTGGGGTCCAGGCCGCTGCAGGTCCTTGGGGTCTGCCAGAGCAAGACCTTAAGGCCCAGCTATGGAGTTTTTCATTTGCAGATCAATAACCAGATAATACTAATGATGGTGTCAATGCAACTCAACCCCCTCGGGGTGCAGTGGCCCCAGCGATTCACAGCTCCTGGAAGAACTGGGAAACAGGGAAAACAAGAAACACACATGAAACCCTGGGCCACCTCCCACCTTCCTCTAAACACTCCCTGGTCTGCAAGGACTGGGGGCAGGAACTGAAGGTTTTTCTGATTAAAAAAAAAAAAAAATTACATAGCTTCTAAAAATGGCCACTTCATGTTTGTAAATCAAAGCTGAAGCTCTTCAGCACTTCCAGACCAGTCCCAGACTGTTTTGTGCTTAAAAGGGTGACACGGATCCCTTGGCTGTTGTCACCAGCACAAATGGATGGGAGGAGCAGCTGGAGCACGGCTCCCGGCAGAGCAGGGACTGTCCCGGGGAGTCACAGCCCGGGCAGGGGGGTGATGACAGAGGGATTAGCTTTGTGCCCCTGTCCCACTGCGGGGGGGTCAGCGGGACCTGGCTCCCACAGCGCTGGCACCGGCACAGGGGGTGTTTGGCATGGAAAGAGGAACCCCTGAAACCAAACCCTCAGCTGTGCCCACAGCTCTGCCAGGAGGGACGAGGTGACAGGGGCACAGCGAGGGTGGCATCACACTGCGACATGGTGGGGTCACAGCGAGGGTGGCATCGCTCTGTGTCA
>VZTX01022802.1:41961-68087 GCA_013400915.1 Pardalotus punctatus | reverse complement strand
CGGGTACTCGGCTGTGTGACCCGAGTCCGGGGCGCTCCCCAACCCTCCGGCCCCGCCGGCCATTCACAGCACAGGGCTTTCCTGTGGGCCGAGAAAAGGGCAATTTACACTTCTCCCTGGAAAAGGTTCTAATTGCTATTTCTCCCCCTGCGCCACCCCTGACCTCGCAGGCTCTCACCGAGATCTGCAGAAAGTGTTAACAAAACGAAAAGAAATCCATTGTGACTTCGGATTGCCCAGCAGGAGCAGCCCGTAGATGTGAGTGGAATTTCCTCTTTCCTCAGGGCTTCTGTAGGCCTGTGAGAAGAGGAATGAAATCGTTCCTCTCCCACATCCCGGGTGATTATGAACGTTTGTTTTGTGCTCTCCCAAGTCACAAACACCTGAAGCAATTTCGATGCTTCCTTATTGTACCAAGTTTCCCTGAAAGGAGGTGAAAACAAAACTGCAAATCCACTGCTTACTTCTAGTTTGTGAAGAAGAGGGGTGGACCAGGTATTTGCAATCGTTGCAAAGTGCTTGCAGATCCGTAAATGACAGACCTTCGTGTTTAGCTGTTTTTGGCTGCCTCTGTAACCTTTCTGCCGTTCCCAGGTACTTCCCAGCACCTTGTCTGTATTATGCGAGCGAAAACAAAACAAAACAAAAAAACCCAAACAAACAAACAAACAAAAAAGAAAATAAGAAGAAGAAAAAAAAAAAAAGGCGGCGTTTAAAGGAGAACAATTTAATCCTTTGCAGTGCATGTATTTGTCTCATTAAGGCATTGTCCCGGAGCGGTGTAGGGATACATCAAATGGAATCCATTTCAAGGTAAAATGAGTGCTGCTGATGGCTAACACACTGCTCCCTGGCTTACACCCCAGTCCTAGTGCAGCCTAGCACTGAAGTAGATTAAATATCAACTCGGGTCACGTTCTCATGGCCCAGGCACAAGTGCCAACATTCTTCCAATTATTCAAGGCCAAAGAAAGAGCAACCTGCCTGACAGAGTTGTGACACAGCTTGATTAGATTTAGCTTAGAAGCCTGCCGAAAAGGATACTATGGTATTTAATTCAGATGGAGAAAGAAATGGCCTCTCTGTTTAAATGAACTGAGGGGTGGGGGGGAGGAAGAACAGAAAAAAAGTAAAAAAAAAAGTAAAAAAAAAAGTAAAAGAAAAAAGGAAAAAAAAAAGAGGCAGCACAGAATATGTTTCTGTAATGAGGGAGAGCATGTTTTAAATTTAAAATTATTGTTTCTCCATAATATAGCCAGCATGCTGCACGTGTATAAACCGATTTAATTATAAAAGGTGGCTTTGTACACACTTCACTTAAATAATAGCTTTTTGCAGCCTGCACAGAATCTTTCAGACCAAATAATTTTATCTTCCAGTTAGAGTAAATCACCTTGGATAAAAAGGGCTCTAGCTGGCAAACGGGACAGAAAAGCATGGGCAGAAACGGAGTAAACTCTGACATTTCAAACAGAAATAGTAACAGGAATTTGGGTAGGAGGACACACGACTCCAAAGATCAAAATATCCAAGTGAGGTGGCTGCGGCTTTAAAGTGTAGGGGAAAAGGCAACTGCATGTTCTGTGATTCAGCCCTGAGTTTCCCATCCAATCTGACTGACAGGGATTCCAGGAGCAGAGTAAGGCGCTTGGGCTGTGATGCTGGTTTGGGAGGGAGCAGCAGCCAGAAGAATGCTGCAGCTCCATCTCCTGACATTCCTCAGGGGCCTGCTGGCCAAGCATTAGTCAGAGCTCAAAAGACTTTTATTAGGGCAAATCAACACATTTTTCCATTGAAAATTAATTTAATTTTAAAAAAGAGAAGGAGGTAGATGAGCATAAAAATTACACAAGCCGATTTTTTCTGAATGAAAAAATGTCTTTTTTTCCACCAAAACCCATTCACCCGTTACATTCCCTTGTGCCTCTTCTGGAGCATTTAGGAAACACTCTTCACCCCGGATATTTTATGAGGTATTACTGTATTCCAGAATAGGATTAGTGTGTTCATTCTGGAGATTTGTGTAGGGCATGGTTATTTTTAGGTGCCCACTGATGTTGGAGAAGAAGCAGAGTGTGGACAATTCAACAGAAATATCAAGGGACTGCTTGTGATCACTTACACATATTTTTTGCAGAGCTCCTGGCTGAGAAGGCAATAACTCATACACCTGGTACACAACACAAATTTTTACATGGCTTCAGTATTTAGGACTCTCTGCACACCTAATCTTCACCATTAACTATGTTGGTGTAGTTGCCTTATCCTGTCCAAAAAGAGAATAGACCGAATGTGTTCTGTAAGATCCTATTTTATTAGCAATCACACAAACATCATGACTGCAGTTAGAGGAAAAAAAATAAGAAAAAAGCTATTACAGGGATCCAAAATTATTGCACCAAGGTATAAACTACACAGGGACTATAGGAAATATAATACCGTAATAATATTTCCTCTGGTCTGAGGTAAACCCCAGTCTCTGAATTCTGATATCCACATTCTAGAATGCTGCTTAATCAGTTGAATGCTGGTGTGAGAAAAGTATCCGTGTAACAAGAAATTAATGAATTTTTCAGTCAAGTGCTTTTAAAATCATATATGAATTTTTATAGTCAAAAGGATTAAGTTTTGTATTGAACATCTTTTCAGATATTTGTTTTATTTGGAAAATTTAAATTATTTCTCTCATAGTTTATCAAGACAGGATACTTCAAATTTTTATTTTGTATAAAAGTTTCTTGGATCCTCAGTTACATTCTATTAAAAAAAAAAAAAAAAAGACATGTCTCTTTCAGTCTGAAATGCATTTCCCCTCCCATTTCTTGCTTGCAAGCTGATTTCACTCCCCCCCAATTCCTTCCTCTCCCTCTTTCTCCACTTTTGGTTCTTACAGAAAATGTATTTGCACAGCTGTACTCATAAAGCACATATATTTAGATTTTATTAGCATTACTCTGGCACAAAAATCCTATTAAAAGTAGCTTTTTAGTTTTAGGTATTCTAAACAGGTATTTAACCACCAGCAAAGGGGCAGAAATCGTACCAGGTCCCTGTGTAATAAATGTCCATGTACTCTTTTCCTAATTCCTAAATGGTTTGATCGACTTGGGTACAGAGTTTTCCACCCTCCACCACCCCTATCTCACATCAGCTTCTGGAGGGGGCTCCTTTATGATGAATTGACCATATCTCTCTATGTGTAAAGGCTCCTATGTACTTTTCAAAAATATTCTGATTCTTGGCTTTTTTCTTTTTGTTCTCTCTCTCTCTTTTTGACACCACACAATTCCCCCCTCCCCTGGTTTTACCTGGCTCAGTTGACTGTCATAATTGCATTTTGGGCCGAAACCTAGTAAAGGTTTTCTTTTTGACATAAGGCAGTCCAGACAGCTGAAAATAGATGGCATTGGACCTGGAATCAGAGCCACTGCATTTAAAACCAGAGCTTGGAAGAACCTATTACCTGTTTTCGGTCAGGAAATGGGAAAAGAAAGTTCATCCTCAGCATTCCGTACCAGCCACTTAATTCTGAGAGGGTTACTGTGACCCACATGTGTTTTAATCTCCTCTTTGCCTTCCCAGGCTTTTAGGGAGAAGCTAATTTTGGCCCTCTGGCTGCAGGAATTCTGTTTTTACTCGAAAGCCGTGTGGAATGTGACACTAGCTAAGTATCCACTTGGGAGAAGCAAACACCTTGCGCCTCAAGAGCAGCCGCAGGGAGCAGGGGGGCACCCGATTGGGAAGCACAGGTTTGTTCTGGTGGCTCAGGGTCCCTGAGCCCTTCCACTCATACAACCCATTTTCTCTTCTTCCTTCAAGCAGAAGACACCATCAGTCCTGACATTCTGCCCTTGGCAAAATAAAATCCCCTCCCTGCCTCTGCCTTGTCCCAAGGCATTGGAGTAATTTTTAACAAAAGAAACGCTTCTAGAATGAATGAGTCACAAAAAGAGCATCCTGTTCTTCTGTCTCCTGTTCCTGCCAGCACGTGGCACTCTGAAGGAAATAAATCCAGATAAAACTTGCCCATCATGTTATGAAGTTGCAAGAATTATCAATTGCCTTAGAAATATCAACCCATTTCCACAAATAATGATTTATGTATTAACTGAAAAATAAAAAGCAGGTCCTGCAAACACAAACGATCCACTTTGACCAAATGGGATCATTCATCTGAAAAATGGGTTGCATAATCGAGGTCTTAATTTTCCATGTGGCATCCTGATAATACTTCAACTTGTCAAACAAACTGGAAAAACTGCAGTGGATCCCTGGGCATCTCGGGTGCAGTATCAGCTCCACGATCAATCAGATACTGTGTGTAGCCCTGAAATAAAAGTCATTTCCTGTCCACTCCTGCTCCTGGAAATATCAGCTGTTTAAACAATTATTTCAGATGGATTTATTTTAATTTGCTGCTGTAGAACAGGGGTTATCTAGTGCCTAAACACTCAACTTCTTTCCTGGTCTCTGAAGGTCCAACAAGACAAGGTACTCAAGAAGGAATCGGTAGGGATGGATACAAATCTACATCTGATTGATGTACAGTACAACTCAGGTTTCAAAAAATCTATTAATATTCTTCAGAGAGGGGAAAAAAAAAGGATCTGAAGTTCTGATTTGGTTGCAATTTTAGCAGAAATTTAAATTTCTAGTTTTAAATGCAAAGTTTCCCAAATGTCATGGCTACAGAGTGTTGTTGTTTTGAGCCCTTTCCTAGTTCTAGTGATTTATTAGGGTGCCCAAAGAAACGAGAATCAGCAAAAGGAAAGATTAGACAGGGCACCTGACACACCTACTGGCAAGTGGTCGAAACACTTGTAAAATTATAACCAAAATGTTAGAAATCAAAACGGCCAAAAGCTGATAGAGAATGCAACTGCTCCAGTGGCAGGTGTTGTGAGCAGGTTGGGATCCATCCTCCCAGCTCCCATTTGGGCCCAAAATGATCATTACCCCAGAGGAAGAGCCACGGTTCAGGAGTTTTCTGTTTACTCACTGCACATCCACTTCATTCCCAACTACTTGAAGCCCAAGAAGAGTCCCTTCAGGCTGGCTTTAAACTGGAAAAATCTTTGGGGGATAAAGTACAGCAGAAGGCACAATCCTGAGCTGTTGAAGGTGTAAGAATGGAAAGCTGCCAACATGAAGGCAGTCTTGGGAAAGATGCAGTTGCATGTTTTGTCTCTGGGAAGGGGCAGTGGCCATCGTGGCAGCCGATGACGGCCCTTTGAGTCCTGACATTTGCCACAATACAGAAGAAATCTGAGTGGAATGTTTACAATACAGAAAACATTTAAAAGGGGCCTCAGACCAAGAAGTTGGCTGCTTTAATGGCTTTGCTGCAGATATGCAGGCAAATGACTTGAAGAGTGCTGTGCTCTGCTGCCGTGTTTCTCCTGCTTGCAATTACTGGGAGCTGTCCCAGTGATCAGGGGCTGGATTTTTGGATTTTCAGAAAACCCTGACATAAAATTCACAGGAAGATAGCTGAAAGAGCTAATGTAACTGTTTGCTTCTGAGTCACACCACTGTTCAAAAATCAAAGACATTCAAAATCTTTAAAATGAAGAATTTGAATGAGTGATGTTGGATTGGGTGAATTTAAATCACCATGAACTAAGTGAAACTTTTGCAGTAAAAGTCTTTTCTTCACCCTTACTTCTTATCTATTTAAAACAGAATTAAAGTAATGCTACAAATTAGTCTTTGAGAGAGTAAATTATCTTTACAGTGACAGGAAGGCAGTGTATCTGTAACAGCAACAACAACAACAACAACAACAAATAAATAAGATCCAGATCAGGAGGATCTTGCATCTCTGAGGAAAATTCATAGTCAGATTTATAAAGTTAATGCAACTGCATCTGCTGAAAGGAAGTCCCCAAGGAAAAAGGAGTTGGAAGTCTGGCCTGAAACTATCCCAGTGACAGGAGTAGTGCTCCATGAATATGGCCCACATTGCCATACCCTTACTTATCTCTGGTGATGCTTTACCCACGAGGATCCTGATAACTTCAGTGCTATGGAATAAAGTACCACTGAATATGGGGATCCGAATCTTGCCCAGTGCAGACAGTTTGGTGAAAAAGCAGATGTTTGACAGAAATATCCCCACCCACACACTCTACTGTCATTTTTCAACTCATTGCGTCCCGTGGTTCAGGGAAGCATATCCAGGGAAGATCACATGATGTGCTTAAGGACTGAGGTCCGTGGGAGTTGGCACCTCAGGGAGGGCTCTCCTCTATCAGGACCTTGCCCATATTTGTGTTTCTCATTGCTGAATTTCAGGTCATGGAGCACTGCAGGAGAAGCAGTTCCATGCTACCCACATGGAACTGTCCTACACAGAGTCACAGGACCTGTAGGGCTGGAAGGGAAGGGACCTCTGGAGATTATCCAGACCAACCCCTCTGCCAAGGCAGGCTACACAGAACACATCCAGGTGGGTTTGGAATATCTGCAGAAACACTTCAAGTCAATGTGGCCCAGCATTGTCACCTAAAAGAAGCTCTTCTGTCCTTCCCCGCCTGCTCAGTCCTGCTGAGCAGCATTTCTTCATCTTGGCACAAGCCAGTGCAAAGGTAAAACAGATTAGGAAAACTGATCTGGCTGAAAACAAACCTGGTAGGAAAAAAAATCAAAATGCGTCCATTTTCAGCCAAATTGATTCTCCAAATTGTTTCACTGTGTAGCCACAGAACCAGTCATGCTCTGCAAGCATAAGAGATGAAGTTCTACCAGGTGGGAACAGCTCAGGGGACAGGAAAGAATAACAAAATTCTTATCATGTGGTTGCAGTGATGAGAAGTCGCTTTTCCCCTTCTGCAGAGTTCCTAGTTAAACGCCCAGGGCGTTGCCGATGTTCCAAGGACTGCGATTCCCCAGGACGTGACACAAGTAATCTCTGCTGCTGATGGTGATGGAAGGAAGAGAGTTTAAATCAGATGAGGAAATTCTGCCAGCCTCAACCAGATTGGTAGTTTTCAGATGCAACATTCCTTGACATAAACTGTGTTTAGCCACACTTCCCTTCTTCGAAAACTCCTTCTGAGTTGCCTGCATTTCTCTGTGGCTGGAATGATGTCACAGTTCCCTTCCAATCTTTACAGTTCAATCTCTTTGCCTTTGAAATCTGTCACTACCATTTCTCGTGTCTATCCTCCAGCATTTCAGTGTATTCACCACTTGGCTCTCTTACACTTATTTCAGAGCTGCTAAGCAGCAGTGGAATTCCCTAGAAGGGATTTGAGCTGGAGAAATGCCAAGAGTCATAGCAATAATATAAAAATAACAACAAAACCAGCGTGGTATTATGGGTGTTCAACACTATTCAGAATGGGATTCTTGGTGTATGAACTGTGGCAAGTTTGGGAGCTGCCTGCACAGTCTAAGGCAACCCTGCAAAAATTGTGTGTAATGCAATAAAATGGTTATTCTTATTAGCTGATGTAACAGCGTAGGGATCTCTGCCAAGAACTATGGACCTTACATGTGCTCCTTTGATAAATATCTTTGTATGCACTTGGTATTAACAAAAGCATTACCATCTGTTTACCTTGCACTAATACACAGCACGTTTTTGCACAAATCCTGGCTCGCGTTGCCTAAGCCTGAGCTAGGCACTGTATCCATCAGAATGGGTGACAAAGGTTTAAATCAAGCAGGCCGTGTTTCAGCACGTTATTCATAAAACTAGGTCATGGGATAAATGTAGTGCTGGAACACAACTTTATACTAATTTTCCCAGTAAGATGCATCATAAATATTAACTGTCCTGAACACATACACACAGACTCATGGCCTTGGCTCCGGGCCCTTCACGTGGAAGCTGGAGAATGAGCGCTGACTTAAGGTAGGGAGAATGTTAGGAACTCGGAGTTATCATCAATAACAGAGCTGTGGCTCCCTCCAGCTTTTCCAGCCAAGCAGTAACACAGGAGCTGAGCACCACGGGGCCGGTCCTGCAGCACCTCTGTGGTGGGAGCAGCGCTGATGTGAGCCCAGGACTGTCTGCCTTCACGTGCTGCCCCTTCCGCAGCCACGATCTCAGTGTTCCTTTCACAAGCTCGCACGAACTTTTGCCTCCTTCCTATTTTCTACCAGTAATGTGGGCTCAGGACCTCCCCTCCTCCCCCAAATGCTCCCTCACACGCACTCCCCATTTTCCCATTAGATACCAGGAGCAGGTACCCCTGCACGCAGTGAGGCTGCAGCGCCGCGGGAACTTCGAGAAACAATAGTGTAGCAATATCTAATTATTTACAGTGGCAGCGCAAAGAAGGAGATTAAGATTATTTGTGATCATGGGTACGCATCCTTCTTTCCATTCTCATGGTATTTCCTGCCTGAGTGAAAGGAGGAAGAACCAGAAATCCACTGAGAATGTCTGTCTCTAATTTTTTTTTCAGTCTCAAGAAGTATAGCCAATAATAACAGTATTCAGAGTGCTTTTCCCTGATAATTTTCAATGTGCCTCACAAAGAGGGATAAGAATAATGATCCTTATTTTATAGACTATAACACGACCAACAAAAGAGCCAAGAAAGGAACCCAGATAGCTTGCCCTTTCCTCTGGGCTTTGCTATTGTTTAAGGATTAGGACCCACATTCAGGATAACACCTCAACCACATGCCTGACTTCAAGCATTTGCTTAAGTCGCATTGATTTAAGCGCATGCTTAAAATTAGGCATATTCTTAAATATGTTCCCTAACTGGGACTTAAATAACCATCTAGTCTTCTGGGTGTATATTCAGATAAGAGCAGATTTTATTTAAACTCAGGAAGAGGAGGAAGAACAGACTGGGTGCAGCTGTTTTGCCCTAAAGTCATCCTGGTAGAGGTCCCCATATTGCAGTTAAAAACCCCTTAGTATTCTTAGTTATTGCCAAGAAAGTAAGCAAAGTTAATGGCATCTCACCAGAAGGAAAAAATTATGATGCCAAATGTCACCCAAACTGACGGAACTTTTAAAATCACCAGCATTTCCCAGTGTTGCTTTCCCAGATTTCCCTGTGAGAATTACAAAACCTTGCTGCTGAAAGAAGAGAGGCAGCAAAAGAAATCTCAGCACAGGGCCAACTCCACCTGTGCTTCTGTGGAGCAGAGAAACCTCTTGCACAGTCTAACAACAAGTTTATTGCTATTATCCTGCTGTGACAATATATATCTAGAGTAACAAATTCTTTATATTTACTTACACTTAAAAATTTTCCTTTTGCCTGAGTTTGCTCTAAACATACCTTACTTTCTATCGATCTAACAGCCAGATATTTCTACATCTATCTTGATGAAGTACTCACAGGGGACTTATATTGAGAATGGGTGAAATGTCTGAATTTGAAACTTCCAAAACTGTTTCACAAAGAAAAATCTTCCTCCCCATTTACTGTCCTGAAGATTTTAGTCTGGGACTCTCCAGTTTAAGGAAGCGGTGACACCAAGCAAGCCACTGTTTTATACACTGCCCATATGGAAAGAAGAGGATATTTTGCAACAAACACCGTTCATACATGCACCCAAACCTTTGTTGAGGGGCACATTCCAAATTTCAATTGAGATTACAGACTGAAATTTGGGGAAAGATTAATGAAATACGGCCCTGTGAGTAAACTGAGGATATCTGATGGCAGAGAGCAGACATTGCACCAATGTTTATCAATAATATGACATATAACTCTTCTTATCTAGTCAGAGATATTAATAATAAACAAAATAAGAAAACAAAATTAGACAAAGACACTATCCCCATAAAAGCAGAGACCCTCCACCCCCAGGAAGTTTCTCATTGTCCACCACCAATTCCATTACATTTTCTGACTCATGGGAGGTTTTTATGGTCTTTCAGATAGTGCATTCACTGGGCTTTTTATAATCAATATATTGTGCTCTCAAAATGTCATCACTGAGCTCCAAACACTCTGTCAGTGTGTTACAAGAGAAGAAAAAATTTTCAGCTCTGAGACCAAGCCAAATTTATGGTGAAAAGTTTACTTGGCTCTTAACTGACCACAGAAGTAATCAAGGGTTAAATCTTCTGTCTCATTTGGAAGACTTACAACTGGTGTAAAGGGAGGGACATTTAATTTATCAGCTGCAGAGTAAGTAGTAAGTTGGAGTGCTCTATTAGACAGATCGTGGTTTTTGAAATCTGGTTCTTTTGCTTGGTGAAAACATCCCTTTTAGCTGATACGTATGACTCGGATACCATGACAGATTTTACAAACATTGCCAGTGTGAATGCAGAAAATAATGGTCTCAAAACCATCTCTGTTGTAATAATGCAACAACAAGGTGGATGTAATGTGGTAATTTTATGGTGAAGCCTGTGATGTGTTGTCCCCACAACATGAAGAAGTTCATTTTTTCACTCTTCTTTGAATATGGACAGACAGCGTGAAGTGAGATAAAATAGAAGACCATACATAGGGCACCTAAAAGAGTACAGAGACATTTCCTTTTGCTATTAGGCAAGAAAAATTCTACCTATCAGCACCTTTTTGTAGAGATTTTGGATCAGCTAGTACATATGGCTGTGCCTCCTTGAATAGCGCAGCTGAAACCATGGGAAATATTCATTATTTGAAAGTTAGGTGCAGGTTTATATCTTTCGCTGCCTTTGTAAAGAAATGTTATTGGAATATGTTTAGTCAATAGTAAACTGAGATTAGGATGGTCCAACGAAGTAATCGGGCAGGACTTTATTAACCCACTGTGAGAAATGACAGAAGGTTTTTAGCCAGATCCACAGCTTGAGAAATTCCAATACCTGTAACAGAGCCATGCTGGTTTCCACCAATTAGAGAACTGGCCCTTTATTTTCTTTTTGATATGTTTTCCCCTAACACATATACAATACTTTCCCAAAGGTAAAAGCTGCTTCAAAGCATTTTTAGAGGAACATTAAAGAAAAGGAAGTTGTAACACTGCCTGCCATTATTTTATCTCGGACTTTGCCGCAATAAAAAAGAATATAAAATGCCTTTGCTGCCCTGGACACTTACTTTTGGATTTTTAGCCTTGGAAAAACACAGACTCTAGCTCCTTGTGTCAGAGCAAGGGCCTCCACACATTGTCCCTGCATTACGCTTTTTGATCCTGTTAAAAAATGTTACCCTGTGCAGCTCCACGCATCAAAGGAACGCTTGTACACACTGGGATCTGTTTCAGCCCTTAGGCAACGAGACCAAAAGACCCTTCTCATAAATTCTAATTCAAAAGTTTTTAGTTATCAAGAGGAAGTTTCCAATTGCTCTCTCACATGTGGGAAAATATGTAAGCTACTGAGAGGACCTTTTGTCTGCGACTTTAATGGGGGCAATTTGCAAGGGGGAGTGCAAAGGTTCTAATACGCAGTGTGCACAGACAGTAAGCAGGCACATACTTGGTATTTAATGAAATTCCATGAATCATTAGCCATACAATAACCATTGGGTTCTATAAATCACCTGCAAAGTCATTTGGTTTTTGGTTGTTTTTTTTTGGGCCAATAAGTTGAGCAGCAGAGTGGAGCACCTCAAGGAGACCAGGAAGCAGGAGGAGGAAGGAAAAGAAAAAGATGAAAGCAGGGCACACGATGTATTATCTCCTAGCTGGCCTGCCAACCCAAAATTAAATCCTGTTGGTTTAAATTGTTGACTTTACAGGAGAACAAGGCAATAAAATGAAATTTGTCCTAATAAAACCCACTATGATTTGCAAGAGCAAAATGCAGCTGGAAGATCATATGTATTTTAGACTTCTGAACTGGAATATACTTGTGAGGGAATGTTCGATTTTCCTTTTTTTTTTTTTTTTTCCGTTCTTTTAATTTTGTCTTTATAAATTCTCTCTCCTGATGAAACATCCCTTCTGGAACTCTTTTTCTTTAGAAACATCAAACCATACCTGTACAGCTAAATAAAAGCTTGATTCTTTCCAATTAGCAAAAAAGTAAATGTTATTTGCAAGACAGACTCTCACAAGTGGAGTTGTTTTATTCTGCAGAACATTCTAGTAATGTACAGCTCCGTGCCTAACCTGAAAAGACCAAATTTTTCTGTAGTTATGCAGGATATAAACTTCATACTGTGTGATTAACAGGCAGAATGGCCACGATCCTCTTCTGAAAAATCCAAAATCCCTTTTAGCTGGTCAGGAGGTGGGACACCAGATCCTCTCAGTTGCTCAAGTCCCTGATAAATCTCTCTAAAGCTGAGCAATGACATCTCACTCTTGCCATACTCACATGTATTCTGAGGTGCCGCACAGTAAAAAGTCTGTGGGTTCATTTATTGTTATTTTTTCTGGTTTTATTTTTAGTATCAGAAAGACAGAGAAAGAGATCACACCAGTCTGGCAATGCCATGTATTAGGACAAAGAACAAAAAAAACAAACCATCATATTTGGGACTGATGCTGTGTCTAGTTCACTTCAGAAATCTTTAAAGCTGGGAATCAAAACGCCCCAATTCCCAGAAGGTGAAAGGACAGTGGGAAGAACATTTTACCATGTGGTTTTCCTTTGCTCATCAGTGAAAGTCAGAGCCGGAGCCACTCAGCCTAACACAGCACAGCCCTCCCCAGCCAATAGGAGAAATTAAAAACCAGGGACAACCCTGCAGCTACAGCTGAACTCCCACATTTTGGCTGCCTTTTCCTTCTCACTCCCACTTGGAGATGGGTTATAAAATGCAAATGGCAGCAATCAGTCCCGGAGGTGGCATCCTGCCTGCCTGGCCCTCAGTGGCTGAGATAAAAGGAGGTGGCAGCGCACTGTTAATGCATTTACCGTTAAATACCACCCCTGCCTGCCACGATAGCCGAGGCTTTCCAGCCAGTCCCTAATGATCATTTGTCCCCATCACCGTAAAAGCACCACAGAGTGCATTGGCCTGGCCCTGCCTAAGAGAGGCCCCAGCACTAAAACAGCGGGGAGGTTGCAGGTAAAGAATCCAAATAAATTAAAGGAGCAGTTTGTCCGGAGTGCCTGCCTGCCTGGGCTGTGCCAGGATCCAGACTTTGTTTCAGTTTCCCATCCAATCCATCATGTCAGGAGCCAGAAAAGCAGGGAAAGATGGGAAATGGAAGACAAAACTGAGAGTAGGGAGGCTAAAAGAGAGATGTTGTCGTAATGATCTCAAGACACAGCACAAGACATAAAAGACCCTTTTGCTGTGACTCTTCTCCATCCTGAAAGTGATATGGCCAGCAATAAAACAACAAACCCACCAGCATGATTCCTGAACTGAGAGCCATGTAAAAAGCTTGATTTGAAAGAATAATTACCCAATTTTAACTCACAAAAGATATTTCAAGTTAAAATGTAAAAATAGCATAGCAATGGCCACAAACACTTTTTATGGTGCAGCTGCAAAGAACTGATTGCTATGCAAACTCAATTTTTTAACAACTTTAAATAGCTATATTTCATCAACACAATTGCTGTTTTTCCATTTTTAAGCTTATTCCCTGAAAATTATGTCCATTGAGTAAAGAAAGCTCTCTTCTTGGGCAACTTTTAAAGTTGATATTCAAAGCTGAACTTTAACCCAAGGGAAATAACTGTTTCATTGACTCTGGGACCGTGGGGAGGGAAGGAAGGTCTGAAAGGAGGTGAAATATTTGAGAGGAACACATCATACAAACTGAAACTTCACAGTATTTTCACATGAATTTAGATGGAAAATATTCAGCAGCTTTACCCCATCCTAGTTCTGTCCACAATTCAGTCAGTCTTGTCCTGTGATAATCCCTTCTCCTCTCACTGAAAGAAGAGGCACTTAATCACTTAGTGCAGATAGATTGCCAGGAGGTTTAATTAAAATAACTTATTTTAAGTGATTTTAAACAAGAGGTAAATGTATTTATTGTTCTAACATTCGGAGTGGGATAGGGGAGAGAGGAGGAATAGCAGCCTCTTGGTGCTTGGTATCAGGTTGCTCCTTTTATGAGCCATACGGTAGTGATTAGGAAGCTTAGTCCCTAAAAGTGTGCAGTCCAGCTCTGAAGCACACTGTTGGGATTGTTTTCCCATGTTTCTGAGGCTCTGCTCCCCAACATCAGTGCGGAAGGCAGCGGTAGATTGCATGTGAAAATGTTTCTGGCCAAAGACATCAGCAGGGCACTGTCAGTTCTGTGCAGGGAGCTTCCTCATCCTGCTCTCCCAGAGGAAGCTGTGTGGGCTCCTCCAGGTCTTTCTAGACTCATGGCCTGAGAGAATATCCCCACATCCACACACTTCCCGCTGCCAAGGGAGTTCTGATCCTTCTCCAAAGGAGAACATCTTCAGTTATTGTTTACAACTTGCAAGCAAGTATAGAACAGAGGAGGACATTTCTTCTGTTAGAACACAGAGAGTCAACTAGCAGCAGTGTATTGAGATACAAAGAAATAAGATGATCCCTATTATACTCTGTAAGATCCGCTTTTATATAAATATATACATATATAAGTGGATTTCCCCCCATGTTTCCAGGCTAAGAAGTCTTGGTTTCTTAACATAAGTCCATTTAATGCAAGTATTTCAGTACTGTGCCTTGGACATCTAAGGGATGTATTTGTGTTGGGGAATGAACGAAGGAATACATACAGCTTCCTCCTTGGGAGAACTTCAGCTGGGATGGTTGGATGAAAGATAGGCCTCAAAACAGCCGCTTGAAAGATTCCTACTGACTTCACTGGGTTTCACCCTGTTAACTCATCAGGATACTTCAGTTACTGCCAGTTCTGCTGTGATAATCCCTGCAGATGAATGGAGGAACTCCGGTTTGTAGCATTTAATACCGCAGCAACGCAGTGGCTGGAGACAGATGCAGTGTCCAAGCCAGTTAAACCTTAATTCAAGCACTTAACCACTGTGTATTTTGAATGTGGGCCAAGTCCTGTTCACACTGAAGTTATATGACACGAGCCGTGCTAAGATGTCAGCTCGAGCTACGAGCTGGGATGCAGTGGGGCATGAAGGGAGCCTGGGCTTTTGCTGGTCCCTAGCCCAAGCTCAGCTTCGTGCCTGGGGACATCAGTCTTGCCTGGGGACGTCAGTCTCTGTGGGCAAACGAGCCAGCAGTGGGGCCAGTGGGTCAGCAGGGCGTGTAAGGCTTTCAGGACGGGGTTTCAGTACAACGCCTGCTGCGCTCCACCAGCGTGTCTATCTCCAGGTCTTTCCCTGACTGCCCACCCTTCCTTCGAAGCTCCATGTGGGATCCACAGCCCGGCAGTGTGGCAGCAAACGGCTGCGGAGGGAGAAACCCCAGCAGGAGCTGCGGGCACACGCCACTGCCCCGATGGCAACCTGCTATCATCCCGAGGAGCCCCGGGTGGGAGCACCAGCTTTAAACAATCTCCCACTTATTGCCATTTTTGCATGAGTCCGAGATAAAAGCGGCACTTCAGACCTGGGAGAAGTTAAAGGTTTGTATTAAAAACTGACTGTCTGGCTTGAAAATTATGGAGCTTGACAGATGGAGGATGAAAGGCTGCAACAGAAGAAAAACATAGGCCACCACCCTTGACACCGCTGACCACCCCGCTGCTGACAGCTTCTTCCCACAGTCCTGCTCTCTTAAGCACTTCCCACTTTAAGGAAATGTATCAGAACACAGGAGTTTATCTGCCCTGACCTCTACCCCCAAACTGAACCCTCTTTCATGTTAATTCTCTTCACAAAACCCACCGCATGTAAGGTCCCTGCAGTGCTCTGGCTTATTTGGTTCTCATTATTTGTTGGTGGTGGTGGTAGTTGTTGCTGTTATCCTACAGCAGTGAAGCCCTGATCAAGAAACTCTGGAAGCACATTAAATACGACGTCTGGCTTGCCATGGGTTTAAGGTGGGGAGCACGAGCCATGTGCTGTTATTGGAGAAGCTTTTAAGAAATAAAGACAGATGAGAATTTTGTATTAAAACCTTTCAAATCAACAAAAGACAAAAGAACAAACTTCTGTGACAGGAAGACTGACAGGATTCCTCTCCTATATGTGGGGGGCACCTTTCCACAGTTATGGTTTACTAGTTCAGAAACAAAGAATTTCAGGGCCTGATCCTCTGGCACAAATGTCACAAATCAGAATATTTCTGTTCAGCTTAGGTTCCCCAAAACAAGGCAGGTATTAGGGAAATGAGCTGAAATGATGGAAATATTATATTCACACAGATAGTAATAGCTGGGATCATGTTTTTCCGGCAGACCACAAAGACTCTGATGATGAAATATATTAACCCCTTTCCATTCTTTGGCTGAACAAAATAATGTTCTGAAAAAGACCCCAAAACTTTGCAATAGAAGTGTGCTCTATTGTAATTTTAAATTCATCTAGCAGCTTTCCTGACAATATAAGTGAGGTCACAGCACAGCTGAAGAATATTCATTCTTAAATATGAATGAATGAATGAATGAATGAATGAACGAATGAATAAATGAATGAATGCTTGTAAGACCTTTTTTTTCCTCTCTTTTTCCCCAGAGTTGAATTTCTGCAGATGATTTTCCTCTGTTGACTCTTAGAAGATACACACAAATATGGCAGAGGGGAAGAGGGAACCTCACACTGGACAGGAAGAACTGAAATAATAATTAAGATACCCGATTGTAACACAGGAAAGGAGAATGCCATTCCTGGCTTTGCCCTAGTTTTCTGTGTGACCTGGAGCTGCTCCTCAAAGGGACTGGGAGCAGTAGCTGGCACCGTGGGAAGAAGCCATGAGCAGGGCGACCTGCACAGGGCCTGGACTGAATTAAACATCTCAGTGTCCTGGAGATAGCCTGGGGGCTGCTGGTAATTGTGATGTGCTGGACAGGGAAGCATTTTAAACCCAAATTTTTTGTAGGGAGGGGTCTAGATATCCCCATGGAAGCTGCACTGAACAGATGTCAGACCAGGATGTTTGCCCAAAACCCTCGCCCAAGTATATACAGCTACATTTCTTCCTATCAAAAACCAAAACAAACAAAGCGTAAAGCATGCAATAACAGAAAACAGAGCAGAGTTTACTCTCACAGTCCAGACAGATGGCTGGGTTAATCTAAAGCATCCCTACTGCCAGAAGGGGACAATTCTCCTTTTACTCCTTCGTCCTTATTTCCTTCTTGCTCCAGTCCCTCCCCTCTGCTCATTGCCAGCTCTAAAGCTCATTTGACTGGACAGTGAAAGCCTGAAATCACGAACCCAATGAAAAACTGATCTATCGAAATACAGTTTTCTGCGGGATTAATGGGCTAAATTGCCTCAGCATGTGGTCAGAGGAAAGTAGGACCTGCATGAGACAGGGACTGCAGTCAGGGCTGGAGGAGGGAGCGCTTGTCTGGTGAAGACAACCTGTGCTTCTGATGGAGGATATGCAACCCAGATTTTATTCACACCTTTGATTCACTTTTTTTCAAACCCAGGACTGCATACAGAGGAACAAGGCTCCTGTGCTTTTATTTTTGCTCATTTTCCTCTATCCCCAGAGCCAACACACCACTGTCACTCTCCAACCTCCGTGTCCCAGCCAAGGGAAAAATTGCCACACTGCACGTAAGCGCAGGAGATAAAAAAGAGGCAGCGGTGGCTGTCACTGACCCAGAGCTGGGAGCCCAGCCCCTCCTCATGACACAGTGCCATGGTCCCTGTTTCTCACAGGAACTGACGGAGAGGCTGAGGAGCTCTTTTTTCCCATCACAGATGTGTCCAGGCTGATGATCAAAATCACACCTTGAATCTCTCTCTGTCTCTTCTGAGGTGGAGAGAGAGCTCCTGCCTGCTACCCAACGATTGTATCTCTTCCAGTCCTCGGTGCAGGGATTGGGATTCCCCCTGCCCTCCCCAACAAATGCCATCACTACAAGGTTACATGCAACTCTTATTCGAACTACATCTGCTTCCCAAATCAAAAATCAGCTCAGCGGGCTGTGAGCTGAAGGCACTTAAACTCTCTAAGCAGTTTCAGTTAGTCTGCAGCTAAATCGGGGTTTTGAGAACCTAAGTTTTCAGCTCGTGGAAGGGACAGAGCCTTTAGGCACCTGAGCCGCCCACGCTGTCAATTTTCCACTTTGTTATAGAGCAGAGGAGGAATCTGACTCTTTTGTTTCTCCGAGCAATTATTGTCACTGTGATTTTACACCAAGAGCGCAGTGCTTAAGGAACAATGATTCCGTGTGCAAAGGGGTGTTTTTTCTTTAAAGAAGCAGCATAAAAAGAAGTATTGCTGTTCAGCACAACATGGCATTTGGACACAGGGCCACCAGGGTGATGGGGCTGTTTTTCCTCTGCATTTATCCATTTTTAAATCCATAAGTTGCTATAAAATGGACTGATGCTATTAACACTTCAGTGGATTTCTGTGGAAACTGTGATTCACCCTCAGCAGCAAGTTAATATAAACACATGAAATTGACTTCAATCTGCTTCTCAAGCCCTAAGAGGGCTCACGGAGTCAAAAGAAGATATTTCTGGAGAAGATTCTTCTGGCTGCACATCCAGAATAATTGTCTAATTTAATCATAGATGCCGGTTGCTTGTAGCTGAATACCGAATGTGGCTTTTGCTGTGGTGTTTGCAGTGGTGCAGATGTGAAATAATTACACCAGGTATGAAGCCTGGAAGAGATAGGTGCTTTTCTATCTATACTCAGATAGAACTGAGCATAAGCGTAGCCTGTGTCAGTGAAAGAATGACATAAATGACCAGAAATCCCCTGAATCCCAAACACAAGGCATTTTTATCGCCAGAATCTTCTGAACCATAAAAACCATAGGAAATAAAAAAAGTAGAAGCTTTTATTCAGATGGGCACTGGAGCAAGATCTTTTCTAAACCATTTCAACTTCTGTAGTGATTCTAATGCCTAATTTATGCTCTGTGAAGGTGTACTTAGAGGACACAGGTGGTTTATTTGTGGTTAAAGCCTGGGACATCCTATCAATTCAGCTTAATCCTGGCACTGTAAAGTTTCCTGCATGGCCTTGGTGAAGTGTCACATTATGGTTCAGTCCCTTACCCCTGAAAAAGAAGCTTAATAACATCATTTACTCTCTCCATTGCCCTGTTCAGATTATTCATGAATTTTTCAGGGTAAGAAAACCTCTGCCATATGGCAGCAAGCACCAAAGAGCCCTGTCTTTAACTGCAGGCTCTGGGCTTTTCTATGGTGCAGAAAACTCTGACTTAAAATAGCTGTTTTGGGGAGGGGATAATTGTTCTGCCACAGTGAATTACCAGAAGTGGAGACAACTGGTCCAAAAATGCAGATGAATGAAAAGCCATTTTTTGGTGTATTCGAGAAGATGCTGTTTGAAAAAGTCCTTTTTAGAGATCTGCTGGATGCTGGGGCTAAAACCAAAAGAAAAAGTTTCTAAAACAGGTGATAGCCTGGTGGCTGAAGGTTCCTCTGTAATGCTGGAAAACAAGAGGGAGACTTGAGTCTGAATCACCCATTCCCTAAGTAACTGGTCCAACAAGCACCAGATGATTTTCCAGCACTTTTTTGCCTTTTTCAGTGAAAAAAATCCACACCATCTTGATTCTGTCCTGCTAAAGAGTGGAATAACTTTCTGAAGCTTTAAAACTTTGGGAGGACAGAAAAAATAACTCGTCTCCTCTCTTAATTACCAGTACAACTCCCTAACACAGTCCAAGCTGAAAATCCCTTATGTTTGTGGCTGGCCACTGGAAATATCACAGGTATGAAAAAATTTCATGCAATTATGTGATTCGGGGCACTTCCCAGACTTTTGCTCCTTTCTCTTAATTGTCAGGTTCTGTTCAAATACATGAAGTCTGTAGCTCTTTCCTTTGTGTGAATAGCTTTCTCAATCCCTATACAACTTAATATTCTGTTGCCCTATTAAGCTAGCCATGCAGAAAACGGTTTCTAGCTAAATAATAGGAATAGCAAACGTATGAACTCTATACCTCAATGAGGTGTTAACTTCAAAGCCTTGTTATTTGGGAGCTGGGGCCATTTAAATGCTGACATTATTAGGCAAGGAAGTCTAAGAAACAAGCACTCAGTGGGAGTCAGAGATCTTTTTAAAAAGCATTTTCTTTATGCTCATCACACCCCAATTCATTTAGGATGGGCTCCTGCTCTATGCCTACACATTTCCTAATTAAGACTTCTTTCCTTGCCACAATGTTTAGGTTAGAAGGAATCTGAGGCTCTCCGTGTACCCCCTTCATGATTGGCATATTTTTTTCTTTCCCCTCTCCCATCTCCCTGGTTGTAATTACATTACAGTGGCTTATCTCTCCATCAAAGGATGGGTAAGTGGTCCCTTTATAAACCTGTTCGGAGCAGCTGTTGGCCAGCCAGGGAACACTGAGACCTGACCAGAGCTACACTTTCCCCAAAGGGCTTATCTATATTGTGCTGCATTGAATGCGATGTGAATCGGTGTAGACAAGAACAAATAGCATTCAGCACATGTCAGCTAAGTGCAGTTTCAGCCCGGCCTCATCAGTGTTTAATCGTGATTAGCTGACATGCACAGTTTATTGTGGTCTTCACCAGCCGACATATTGTGACCAGTATTACGTCAATTACTCAGTTACCCAAAATTGCATTCAGACACGACGAAATCCTTCCATTCGTACGGCTTTGTAGGGCCTAGAATTTGGCTCTTTGGGACCCAGGCAGCCAAGGCTCACACCTAGGTTTGAGCCTGACTCTTGTCACAGGATGAAGCAAAGCATTTGTACTCTCCACTCAGTGACAGCAAGGCTGCAACACGTGCAGGGATCTCAGACTGGCTGTAAACTGGGTACGAGTGCTCAAAGTGGTGTGGTCAGAGCACCACAGGCTTCAGCTGGCAAAGAGGCAAACATTTGCTCCTGGGAAATATTCCCGACCATATTTCAGGCAGGGAACACCATCTGTGTCTCACACAAAGCCCAGGGTGTTGCAGCTTTCCTGCTGCAGAAGCCGTGTTAGCTCCAGCAGCGCAGGCTGCAATGCCACACCTGACTGCAGCCTGGGACAGCCCGAGGAGGAAGGCACTGATGGAGGCACTGCCAGAAACCGTCTCAGTCCTGCTGGGAGAAAACACGGGATTTATACCCTAAGTACTATGAAATACTGCTCCTTTATTCCTTTGATTTTTGCATTGCTAGCGTTGAAATGAGGTTTACATGGATGCACTGAGTGAGCCCCGTATTTGCAGCAGCAGCAGCTGCACACAGACCCCTTCACAGGTCTTATTCGGGGTGCCCATTCATGTGCATGAGATCAGCTTTGTGTTTGCCCCATTCAAGCCTAATTCTAGCTTCAGTTCCAAAAGTAATACACCCTTGGCAAAACACTCTGCTGATGCTCGTGTACCCGGAATCTTTCTGTGTACTCACCGTCTTTCTATAACTCAACAACCGCATCTAACTCATCAACAATAGCCTTTTTTTTTTGTTTTTTGGGTTTTTTTTTTACTTCTTTGAATTCTTTCTAGAAATCGTGCAGATTGATGGCACCAGGTGAATGGCAGAAATCATAATATGTATTTTTCTGGCCCAAATCACTTGCAGAGATTTCCCAGAGGCAGCCATAGGAGGCAGTCGATAACTTTTCGGCTGGAGTCAGAAGCCCCATTCTACCTTTGCACTCCATAATGACATAGCCATTGTCTGCATGATCCATTTTTTTTCCATAAGGGAAAATGTCCTATGGGCCCTTCTGCTTCTGCTGAGCTTGCATGTTATGGGGTCGATGGAAGATCACCTCTTCTAATGGTGCCCGCTCCTCCTGGTGCAAAGACACGTGGTTTGGGAATAAAAGGCATTATTCAGCCCCTGGGAGCAGAACACTGGCATCTATGTTTTACAGGCTATTTGAAGCCTGAGATTTTTAGGGGTCAGCCTAACCCCAGCCCTGTGCACGTTTTGCTCCTTTTGCTGGCACGGCTTGGGCAGGATAGCTACAACAGGAACTTTCATTCTTTCTGAAACCTGGGGATCCTCAGGCTCCCCCAACTGACAGTTACTGTGTGAGGGGAAATTCTAAGTCATACACAGTGGAGGCCACATCTGATATGAAACCTATTTACTGTAAGCACCCCAGCCGCACTGAGGCAATGTTTAAAGCTACAACATTTTCAGCCAAAACACCATGAATCAGTCATCTGCTCTCTACATTTTTTCCTTCCTAACACAGCAGATTGCTGAAATATTCATGCATACATTTTCTTTCCTAATCTTCTTCTTCCTCCCAGCCTGAATCTGAGAAGCAGGAAAGTGTAACATGCAAACCCAGAAATATTTGTTATATTTGGATGTCTGACTGTAGCTCCCAGTTGTGGTATTGCTGGATGATTCCAGGCAAAGAGAAGCAAGCTTTGCTCACCAAAGTTAAATTCTGGCACCGATTCTGCTTTTGCTTATTTTGGTATAAAGCAGGAATTTCTCCTCTTTAGTCAGTAGAGTGGTACCACAGAGGTAAATTGGAGGAGAGGCAACTCAACATGTAATAAACAGGAGTGAGAAAAGAGGACCCTGAGAGAGGCAAATATGAATTGGGTAATTTGAGAAAAATATAATAACCTTTGGGGGTAAACTGAAGCTTATTTTTAAAAAAATCAGTAAGACCAAAAACTGCCCTTACTTGGTCTAGGACTATCAGGTATAAAGCCTGATGAATTCCACAGACTTTTGAATCACCAAGTAAGGAGTATAATGAGATTTTCCTGCCAATGCGCTGAGCAACTTCACCCACCTCTGTCATTGCTATTCCCCTGCCTGGTCCAGGCAGGAGCCCTAGAACTTGTACATGGGTGAGGTGGCAGCAAGTACCAACAATTTTGGAAAGCAGACATTAGGAAAAGAGGCACGAGATGAACTGAAGAGTACAAAATAAGGAAAGCACACTATTAACCTAACAGGGAGAAGGCTAGGGGGAAATAAATATGGGAAACAGAAAATGCGATAGGCACATCATCAACGTAACTGCCACAGATATTCCTGGCACTTGAAGTGAAAGAACACTAGACTGAAAAGACAAGTCTGCATTTCAGTTATAAAGTATTAGGCCCTGTCTCCTCACCTCTCAGTATTGACAGCTGGTGTATTTTATTATATTATAAGGAGTCTCAGGCTGCCACTTTTAGATCAGGGTTATGCTTGTGTTGTTATTTTAGATATTGTCAACTTCTCAACTGTTTTAGCAGAAATGCTAAGATCAGTATGTTTTTCCTAAATATTTCTGACAGGAGCAAATCCAAAGAAGTTCTGTAGTTTTCAGTACAAAATGGGTAGCAAACCATATCATGAAGTGTCATCTTGCGAAGGATTTCTAGATTTATAAACTCTGGTTTGATTATTCCCATTTTATAGAGGAGTCACTGAGGCAGAGGGAGTGGTTTTGTCCTGTCTGTGGCTGTACATGGAGGCTCCAAGGAAGTCCTGGTTAAGCACGCTGCCCTTGAAATATTGCTGATGTTTTGTCATTAGCTCAGGCTGCCTCCCAGAAGATGGAGGTGTTTAAACAGACGGTTGGGGTCTGACTGCCCTCATTTGAGCTCTGTTTTGAAAGATGCCTGCCCCTGCAGCCAGAGCACACCGCCTCTCCGTGCCACCACAAACACATGGACACCGGGACGGTGGTTATTTACCCCAGAACTGATTTTAGGAAGAGGTACCTTGTCAGAGTTACAGTTGCACTCAAAATGTGAGCTGTGGTAGCCAGGCTCACTGGGAGAGTCAAAGCAGTGGGAAAAAAAAAATTTACAGATAGACTGGGCCTTAGTTTTAGGGGCTGTCTCCTCCTGGTTTTAACTGATTTTTCCTCCTGCAGAGTCCCATCCCCGACAGTGCCTCCTGTCGTCAAGGGCTGCACTGAACTGCACTATCAGCAAACCTTCGAGCTTTCCAAAGAAAAAGGAGAACATGAATTAGCTGAAATAAAAGACCTTGGCCAGATTGCTTTGTTGGATAAAGCACCTTTGTTGTGAGTATGTGGGAAAGGAGAGTTCAGCCACAGCTCATCCAGATTCCTCAGACACACACGCCCAGTGATATGTATTTGTGAATATTTTCCACATTTATATCTGCTAACCAAAGTAACCAGTTTTTACTTGTTTAATTACTGCCGAAGAAAGAGGAACTGTCAGTGCCTTAAGAGTTATGCCAAAGCACAGGGTGGGTTCTCTCTGATTCATATGCTGCATGGCTACAGAAACCAAGACCCAGCATCAGGAATGCCAAGCAGTTAAAAAAGCAGCAGTCCAGCTCTATGGTGTATTTTTAATCTAACTCCCTCGTTAAATTAATGTTATTCCTCTCTTTCTCAGCAATTTAGCAGTGTATCAGCCATTTTATCAAAACACAAGGAAACAGGAAGACCTTTGGGGCGTAAAAGTATGGGACCTAACTGACTGTTATGCTAATGAAGTTTTATTCCTCTTATTTTCCAAATTAATGAAAATCATCCCAGCTCTGACTCTCTCTTTAGCTTCATTGGTACATGATATTACAACAGAAAGCAGATTAAATAAATACTTATGTTTTTGGGATTTTTTTCCAAGTGGCAAAAATCCCTTCTGCTCTGCACACAGAAAGGCATGAGGGTGACCTATGTGAAGCCTTTCTGAAAATCACCACCACCATTAAAAACCTTAGATCCTCATTGTCCAGAAAATTTCCAAGAAACTTGGCAGATTTTTGTCCTCCTATTCCCAGTGAAGATAGAAGTTGGTGGAAGAGTAAGGTGAGGATGCCAGCTACCTCCTCTATATATCGAAAATCTGGTCCTAAATCTCACAGGAAGAGAGGGAGATGATACACAGTAGGAAAGAAAATTTGGGGTAATATTCCATGGACATTTGAGTGGATTAGAATCAGGGTGGAAAATGTGCTCTAATAAAGCTCTGTAACCTTATTACCATAATGACATCTGCACCTGGCTTTGTGAGGATTTTCATCAGGTTATAAGGAGACACAAAGGGAAGCAGCCACTTCTGGATGCGCAGGAATGCAGTGTTCAGCCTTGAGGTGAATTTGCATGGTGACCCTGAACCCTTCCAGAGGCCTGAAATTTCTGCCCATCCGTATTGCTCCCATGCTTTTTATCCCTGGCTATTATTAAATAACATGATTTAACCTCCTTGTTCCATCTTTCCATCTGCAAATTGCAATGAGCAACCTTTCTTGCAGAAAAGACTTTTAGTATCAGAGAGATGAGAGTGCAACCTCTCACCATGGAAAAATCCTAGACAGATGCACAAAACAAAGTCAAGATTTTGATGTAGAATGGCCACTATTTCATGCACTCTGGAATGAAGGAATGGTGGGCAGGAAAAGGTAGAAACTTCTCCTGGGACCCACAAAAGTAGCTGTCTAAACCTGGAGATTTCACATCTAGAACCACACATTTGATACCCCTTTATAAGCCCTCCTGCAATTTACTTGTCACAGTATCCAAGACAGCTAAATTAACTTAATTACAACCATCACACACTTGAGAAAATGTGGGACACGGCAAAGAAGCAGCTCGTTGTCACCACTGGCCCTACAGCCCAGATCTTTCTGATGGGTAAATCACTTGTCAGAAGACACCAATTCAAGTTTTAGTTTCCTAACATAGAATTCAACCCAACACCCTGAGATTAGCCAAGTGTCCCTGAGGTTATTCAGAGGTAATTCAGTTTTTGTTTTATTTGTTTTAAGTGAAATTACACTGCTGAAATGGCATTGAAGAGAGAAGGGTTTAGTTCTACAAATCGTGCACCTTGCAAGATCGAGCAGCCCATCTAGACAGTGTATTTGATGCTGTGTGTTGGGGAAGATGGAATAGGGAGGCCTTATAAATATGATTGCCTGGCAAAAGATGCTGAGAATATGGAAACTATAAGTGAGATTGAAATGAAGACAAGCTTTGAGTTACCCAACTGCAGTTACTGAACAACTGGAAAACAATAGTATGGCTGGCTGAAGGTGATCCCCCTTTGATTAAACAATTCCCTCTGCCTGCAGACAGATCCAAGGGTCAGAGAAGATCCTGCTAACTTATCAGAGGGTTCAAAAAGTCACTTTTAGGGTTTAAAATATAACGCCATATGTTAATGCAATGATTCTTACAGGCTGTAGGCCAATGTTGTAAGATTTGTAGCTTATTCTAGATTGGTTTATGGAAATTAGAATATTCAACACAGAAGATGATTTATTGTATTGTAAATGGTCACGAA
>VZTX01022802.1:0-41479 GCA_013400915.1 Pardalotus punctatus | reverse complement strand
AAACCTGAGTACAGAGATCTAAACCTGAGTACAGAGATCTAAAACCTGAGTGCAGAGATCTAAACCTGAGCACAGAGATCTAAACCTGAGTACAGAGATCTCTCCTCACTGTCTGTCCCGACCATCCCTAGCCGAACTACCAGTTTCCTACAGCTGTGCCGACGTGTGTAGGGGAACATTTGAAGCAAGAAGCCTCATACCTGTTATTTTAGCAGGAACAAGAAGGACGCTGTTCAGGTATGTTTGCTACATCCTCAGGTGTACTGCTGGTGCCAGTCTGAGTTTCCCAGGGCTGGGTTCTAAACGCAGTGGTGAGTTTGAAGTGACTCCCCTGGACTCAATTATTGCAGGTCTTCCCTTTCAGTGTACATGAAGAGATGAAATGATGGCACGGTTGCATTCACAACGAGTGAGTGGCTGTGTCCAGCACAATGTGATGACTTTCTATGGTAATTGAAGTTTTTGAGGGCTGTGTTACTCACTATTTGGGAGACAAGTGACAAACTCACGGTCGGGGAAAACACAGCAACAAGTGAAGGCGCAGAGAAACCAACATTAGAGAAGCAAAACCAGCTTTGAAAGTGACTTTTACTTAATAACAGCTTCCACCCAACAAAAAACTGCACTGTCAGTGGTGAGGAATGATTAGGGAAAACTTTCATCATCAGAAAGGTTGTCCCAGAGAAAATTGCTGTCTAGGGAACTGCAGAGGAGGATCCAGTCCTTTTTCTGCCCTGAGCCTATACAGGTTTGAGGATTTTGTGCGAGGCTTGAAACGACTTCCGACGCTAAATGTTAACAAGGCTCTCAGATAGGCCTGGGATGTTGGGATGTAAAGACCAAAGGAGATCCGTTTACACAAGCAAAATGGATATTTAAATAGAAAGCAGCCACCATCAAAAATGTTTTTAAAAATGCTGTTTTGGTTAATGCAACATACTGTACTTCTGCCAACAGAGGCAGTTTCTGATCAGGACATGCCGTGCTTTCCTCTGGAGATTTTGCAGGCAGGGTGGTCTTCCATGAGGGACGGGAAAGGGCTTAGTTAACATTACACATCCTTCATATATGCAGGCTGGTAAATGTAAGGCTTTGCAGCTGTGCAGTTTGTCACCAAAAGCCAAGCTGAAAGGAGGCTAAATGCAGGAGACCGACAGGAATATGACCTAAGTCACTCTCAACACCTCTTATTCTCCCCCTGCATGATAAAGCAAATTTTCTTGCATTTGCGCAGCCTTGGTCTTTAAAGAGAATGGTCAGATGGTAAAACAGGAAAAAAAAAGGGATTGCGCAAAAATACCCTAATAAGTGATTTATTATTTTCCCATAGACTACAAAAGAAGCGTGCTGTCCCGTTATGCTCCGTTATGTTTATTTTGATAGGGAAAAGCTGTGGCACTGGAAGAAGACTGAACTCTGTAGCACAAAGAACAAAATCCATTCTGGGGGCAGGAGCTGCTCTAAAGGCCTGTGCTTTACAGATGCCTGTAGAAATAACCCCTGTGCTAAGGAGGGGTGTAGCTGGCAAATCAAATGGATTTCAGTGGGACAACATATTGCTTCTATTTAAGAAAGCATCCTCGACCAGTGCACGTTTAAACCCAGTGAGACCTGAGCACAAGCTTAAAGCTAAACATATGCTCAAGTCTTTTCCTGAAACAGATACATGTGAGCAAACACTGATCAGTTGGAATATGGGATTCATTCTCTGCTCCATCCCCTCTTTTCCTCCTAGAATTTCTAGAGTTTGAAATGTAAAGAATCCATCTAAGTTAATAGGGAGATGTTTATGTGATTATATGTGTATAGCAGGTACAAAGAACCCATTTAAATTTCATGGAAATGATGGTCACCTTCCAGGTTGAACAATTTACTAAGATCACTTGTTTTTATCCTGACCGATCTTAAAAAAATCTGCAAGTTGGGAATTTTGCATCTCTCTTTGAGCAGAGAAGTGAAGTAATCAAGCCATAATAACTCACAAGTACTAATTCCAAGAAAATAGATGTTACACCTATCACCCATATTATTAATGTTATTATTATTGTTAACAGTGTTTTCTATCCTGTGTAAAGCAAGATTTTGAACCAGGCATGGATATAAGATTATTATACCATTAGAACCATTCTCCTTTACTTCTGTGATTAAGACTAGAAGGAATTGAGAAACCTGTTTATCAGATTTCTTAAATTCCAAAGGTTTTAGCTGTAAAAATTCAGCTCCAACAAAAAGGAATCATGTAGGAAAAGATGCCATCATTTTTCCCAATCTCAGCCAAAGCTTATTCTGAAAGAATTTCCACTGAAATAAACGAGATTGTTCACAGTCTAGTCTATTCAGCATACATACAAGTGAAAGAATGCTGCATGCAATTTTGAGGCATTTTCCTACTCCCTTATTCCCAAGTTACAATTATAGTCGAGATGGCCACTTCAATTTCCGGGCTTCCAGCTTGGAGTGCTGCTCCAAAAGCATATTCCCAGCTGAGAAGGGATCTCCAGCAAGTGGGATCAGCACACCACTGCCAGAGCACAGTTGGATGCCCAGCCCCAGCCCCAGCTATTCCAGCTGGCAGCCTGTGACCTCACATTCCTGCAGAGGCTGCGTAACTACCCCTCTTCCCTTCCACTTCCTCGGATTTGCCACATCTTTGGGCAGAACCTCCTGCCAGCCAGAGCTTTTTGGGGATGAGTGAAGTGGTTGGGATCGACAGGAAGGGTGACCTGAATCAGCAGCTTTCTGCCTCACACAGAACCCAGGCAGCAGGGCTGGAAATTTCTGGGGAGCAGCTCTGTGGGATCCAGCTGAGGGCATCTTCAAAGCAGCTTTTCCCATACATCAGCAGCTAGGAGGAACAACACACAGCCCCATCCCACACTGGGATGATCCCGTTTAAGGCTGAGGCATCCCTGCAATTTATACTCCAAAATACACAGAGAGAATAAGGATTTCTAGCTTGCACACAACACTGGGACCATCAGTAGGGTTATAAACCAAGTGTTCAGCAGTTACACTGTGATTCTGCTCACTTAATTCAACCTAATTCAGTTCCTTCATGGCAGCCTTTGAGACATGATGAAATCTCCGTATTTCTTAGCTCCCATTCACCCCAAATCCATGAGATACATGCCAGGCTTGTGCCACAGCCACCTCCACCATCCACACTTGGCTCTTTGCACCTCGGGTTGCTCTTTCAAATCTGTCAGCTCGTTACTCTGCCCGGTGTATATTCTGCACACAGGACAGAAAAGCCCAAAATCCTGTCACTGCACAAGAGTAACCTGCTTTTAGACCTTTATCAGGCATATATTTATACCACATGTCCTACCTGGTGCCACAAACCACAAAAATCTATCTTGAACTTTATTATAAAACACATACATTGCTGGGGGCTGTACCAAGTAATCAGTCCCAAAACTCTGAAATGAAACAATTGCAAAATTGATGTTACAAAAATAAGATGTGGTGATTTAGAAGCTTTGGAAGATGAGGGAAATGAGGCATAGCTACATCCTGGTCACCTTGAACACTCTTGATGAGGCAGCATGTAACAGGACACTCAAAAAGAACATGCTCATTTCCATTTCCTGGAGGAAAATTCTCAAACTGCTACAGCAAGCACCAAGATTTTGGGATACTCACCCAAAATGTAAGAGAGAGAATATGTAAAGCTATTACAGGGGGAAAATTTATTCTTGGAAATACTTGGGCTTCTACAAGCCCCAGCCAGGTATTCGCAAAAACAGAGGAGGAATTTGCAGGAAAAGGAGTCATGCTTAACAACTGGTCCTTGGTACTTAATAAACCATTAGATGTTGAGAGATATATGCATCTTGTTTACATATTTACATATTTAATATATTTAATTAAATTACATATTATATTATAATATATTACATATTTAATATTTAATATAATAACCCATAGAAATTTACCTTACAATGTTTTGTTGGTTCCTTCTTATCCCCATAATGCTGTTTCAGAAAAATAAATTTAATACATGGTTTCTACAATAGGAAAAAAAAAATTCTCAGTAGAAAAAAAAAAAAAATTAACAGGTCTGATTCTCTGACTTTCTGAGACTGCTGTCATTACTAAATCAATGAACTAATTTTGTGATGAAAATCATTCTTAAAAGAAAAATACTCCCATATAAATATCTCCCTACTCTTTAGTGGGAATGGGTAATGTTAAATTTCTGCTGCACTAACTGCTCTGAAATACCAATGTAAAAACCAACCCAAACTGATCTGATTTTGTTCCCCCTTTTCTTCTTTCTAAAGGGTGGAAAATTTATTTTTGCTTTTCTCCTGACTCATGAAAGACACCAGACAGTGATGTGGATGATGTGGTGAAAGCCCTGAAGAAAAAAATTCTACTTAAGTCAAGGAATAGGGGAAGTGGTCACTCTGAGAGGTCATTTTCCTGTGAGACTCTGTGACAGCTGGAGAAAATTAACCAAAATATCTGCATTTGAGAGAGGTATAAAAAGAAGAAAGAAAGGGAGGGGAGGGGTCAAATGTCTTGTGGAAACCTGTAGGAACAGCAATGGCATTTTCTATAGGGGCTCGCTCAATCTGGTTTCCTGACAAAATTCTACAAAAATAGGAGGAGATTTTTAAAGTCTCAGAGGGTAGTCAGGCAGCCAGCTCCCTTAAAAGTCAGCAGGACATTCATTAAACTCGAACAGATTAGCTGCATTGCATCTTTTCTCTGATGCTGGCACAGGGACCACACAGAAATCGTATTCCTAACACTTTATTACCATTTAAAGCTTTACACATCAGTCACACTTCCAGAGTGGAAGAGCTTGGGAGACAGCAACAATACCAAGGTAATCAGATGGATTCTTTGGTTTCCATGTTTATATTTCAAGGAAATAGCCAGTGAATGCCAAAGTTGCTTCTACGCTAGTTCTGAATCCCCAGCATTGCTTTTGTTTTGCGATAAAGTGAAAACAAAATATTTTCAAATATTTTAGAAATTGATTTGTATTCTTTTAAAAGATCCCACAGGTTTTCATGCCAGGTGGCTCTATTTCTCCCAGATCAGAACCAAACCTGAACTTTAAAGCCTGACTCCTGTCAAAATCAGTGTATTTTTGTAAACATTCTGGCTCTGCTAAAGTTGAATATTAATTGAAACCGTACCTTCCTACCTTCAGAGCACTTCCATCCCCGTGGATCCTCTGGTCATTTCAGACTACTCTGCAAGGAAAAAAAGCCCAGAAAACAAAGTCTCTTTGAGGTGAAGCAGCTTGCAGTTGTAATTTCAAGTGATGAGATCAATTCATGCATGAGGGATTCTGAGGTAACAAAACTCTGCCCAAGTCCCTCTGCAGACTCAGGCTCAGGCACTGCTTCAGTGGGAGCAAAACAGACCAGAAGGACACAGGCAGGACTCAGGAGATGATATCCACAAGCAGAAGCAAATTAAAGGGACTCAAAACCAAAGTTGAGATCTTTTTCAAACTCTCAGCCGTTACAGTTGAGGTAAGGATTTCAAAAAACACAGCTCTTTTTTGGGTGACTAAATTTTGCAGACCAGTCTGTATCTGTGACCTCCCACTGCAAGATACAGAGCCAGATTGCCCTCTGAAAATCCATCTACCTCTTGAGCTTCATTGGGAAGCTGAGCCTTTCCAGAAGTCAAGTGCTAAAATCATAAGCCTTTCTAAAATCGCTGAAAAAAGGCAGAAAGGCAGACAAATGCTGCAAAGGGCTTTGAGATATCGCAGCAGATTATCTGCAAGTGGAGACGCAACTGCTTCCCATGTGCAGCAAGGTTGTGTGTTCGTGAGACCTGGACATTCCCCGTTCACTGCCGGTCTCACGTTCATTGCATCAAGGATAAAACAGCATAACTTTTAGTTTGAAAAAGCAGAATCTGCAGAGAAAGTTGCACAAGGGTTTCCCGTGGCCTCCAAAACCTAACCCATCAAAGCTGTATTCTTTCCACAGCGAAACAGCAGCAGTGTCTTTTCCTCATAGCTTGACCACTTTGTTTGAAGTTTCTGTCCACAGTTATCACAATGTCACTGCTCTCCGTTTAACCTGGTTTTCTCAGGCAGTTTATCTATTTTGTGGAGCGAAAAGAAAACAGTGTCTGATTAGGGAAGAGGGATTTGTTTGTTTTCATTTTCTAAAAATTTGTTTTGATTTGCCCATTCTCTCCTTTCCTTTATCCTTCAGATGATAAATAGCTGTGAGGGAAGTAAGAGAGCTCCAAAAGGAGGTGGAGGGGGAAAAAGGATGTGGAAATTTGCATTTCTAACTCCATTTAATGCTAACCTCATGTTGTGTTTGGAATCTGATATAGATATTGTCCAGGTAGCTACAAAAAATTCCCTGACTATTTAGAGAGCAGATAACAGTTTAAAATAAGCATAAAATGCTTCAAAATCACACCTAAATCCAAACTTAACCAATTCAAAACTCTAAAACACTTTGCATTAACTTCTTTTTTAAGGAAGCATTGAATTCTTGCAATTCTTGTTTAATTTTTAAACAGACCAGAAGCAGAAGTTCAAAATGTCACATGAAGTCTTGCTTTCACAAGATTGTTGCTTGAGTTTTACCTCAGTGAGATTCAGAAAACTCCAGATAAATTATTTGGCTTGTTCTCGGAACCAAAATGCTGAACTTTAGAGAAATACTCAACTGCCTATCTTTACCAGACACCTTTTTTTACACATTAATGCCTCTAAACCATCATAAAACCTCTCCCCACACTGGGGATTTTCTTGACCTGGTCATGGCTGTGTTTATTTCTGCCATGGAAGTGGCAAGTTTGCCAGAGTAGCTTTCCTGGGTACTTTGACTACTTATAGCTGTTCATAAGGAAAGAAAAGGGAAGTAGCTCATGAGAATCTTACTGGCAGGTGTCATATTTCTCTCTTGGTATTTTTCTGTGGTTAATTTGATTCATTTGAAAGAGGTAAATATTGAAATACATCCATTGGCATCCTATTATCTGTGGTTGTTTACATATGGAGGACAAATCTTCTCCTCCACTCGAAGTCAAAATAAACAGATCTTGTACAGGCAAGTTCCAAACTGGCCGGGGCTGTTGGATTTGTCACCACAGGCTACAGAACTTTGATGTTTGATGCCTTCTCCTGGACTCCAGGTATGCATTTTTGCTAAGTTGCTGTGCTTCCTAGAAAATCTTCAGGCAGTTAGCAGTTTCCAGCCTTGATTGATGCAATGTCAGCTTAGCAGCATTTTACTTTTTCATTCATTAATAAAGAGAAGAAAGACATGACAATGTTAAAAGAAGATATTTGGACTAATTATCTGTCTTGATTTTGAGACTGAAAAGAACTATAAAAGGCTGGATGATCTGACTTCTTAACCTAATTCAAGGAGCCATTTTCAAATTAGTTAATTTTAATGAGAGGATGAAATATGCAAAAGCCCTTCACACTTTTCTACTAAGGTGTGCAGTACCTTCATAACAGATATTTACAAGTACAAAAGGATGCAAAATTATTTTTTAAAAACTCCCAGAATAATTCACTAACCAGTCTTCTAATTATCCACTGAATTTTGTGTTCGAAAATCTGCCAAGTCTTTCTCAAACAAAAATAATTTGTAGAGAATTAGCTATCAATATATGTATAGACCAAAATTTGGCTATAGAGTCATATTCAGGAAAAAAACAACATTTTTATGCTTCAAATGAATATATTTATAACCAAATACATCAGTCTGAGGACATGGATTTGATAGAAGTGCGGAGAGTAATGTTGAACCTGTGTTACTGTGAATCTCTCTGCAGCAGAGCTGAAAACCAAAATAAACATATAATTAAATGTTACCAGTGCGTATCATATGGGGTGATGTTCTGGTATTTGCTTTCAGGTAAGAACATTCCTCATCATAAACTTATTTCTCCTGGATTATCATTTAAAAAAGAGATAAGAATCTTTTGAATTCTTTTGTGCTACTAGGAGGTGAGTAGGCTACAACTATTTTTGTTCCATGGATCAGTCTCCATTGCTTTGCATATAGGGTAGACTAAAAATGTTACCATTAGCAATTCACACCCACTTGCTGGCCATAAATGACTTTGCAGGTCCAAGGCAGTGGATTGTAAAACTGCTGACTTCACTGTTGGAGAAGAGAAGAAACTGGATGAGACAGAGCAAGTCCTAAATGCCTTCCATAATTAACAAACATGGCAAGACAAGTTATGAAAAACAAAGGAAGACTGGACAGACTTACGCTTGAAGTCTGGTACTTTTGAAGATCTGTCCAACTACAAAAGTCTCTTTTGATCTACATTAATTGAAAGCACTTAAAATTCAATCACACGTTTATGGCCACATGTTTAACACTGACTCCTAATCTCGCATCGGTAACCCGGCGGTCAGACTGGAGCGCCTTCCTTCTGCGTCCAGCCTGCAGAAGATACAAGTCTAATGACAGCTGCCTTTAGTCCCAGCTGGAGAGTTTCGTGGTCGTGGCATCAGAATTCCCTAAACTCAGTCCTGAGTAGCACCCACAATGAAACTCATCCCGTACCTCTGGCAGTTCACGACAGCAGCCGCTTGCGGAAGCGGATTGCTGCCTCTGCGATGAAGACACTTGTTCCTGGTTTGGTTTCTCGGGGTCATAAGAGAACGAGATTCAGCTGGGTGTGACACACTCCTTCCTGAGCTGGTCTGAGATGGACAGACCAGCACCTCCCTCATTCTTTTGGGAGGCAGGAGATGGAGTTCACAGTTTGCAGTGGCCCCAGTGAGTGAAATGGAACCACCATGAGTGTGCCTGGAGGGGGATACAGCCAGCCTCTCCTTTGACCAGGTAAAGGAAACAAGAACAAGCAATCAAGAAACCACATTTATTCCCAAGGTTGCTCCTAGATTAAAACCTGCAGTGTAAACCTTAAATCCCACCAGACAACAGCACTCCATCTTACATGACAAGGGCAGATCAGAGAACGGCTTGCCCGGATCCACTAATCTGCACCAACACTGACTGCCAGAGCAACATTCAAGCCGTGCTTTGAATCTTTTCACAAGTCAAGCCACTTGTATATATTATTCAAGGTTCATGGACCTCTACCCTTTAAAATGTCCCCCAAAAAACATGGAGAGGTAAAAAATTTCTGCTTGAATATTTCATTATGTTATGTAGGAGGAGAGCTCTGCTAAAGGGCTTGCACTATTGTACTGTCTTGACTAATAGTTTGTGTGACATGCATAAGGAAGACCAGATATTTGCAAATTTAAGGATTTTTTTTGCCCAAGGACAGCTTGGTAAAACCCATTAACATGAATTGTGTCTGAGCTGATGAGGAAAAAAGAAAACACTGAATCCAGACCTTCAATATTTTATTGGTGTTTCTGAACTTTTATTAGCTGTACTTTCTTCCATAAAATCAATTTAATAAGGGGAGCAGTGTTTTGGTAATGCATCAAAAGCAGTTCTTCTCTTCAAAGGGCATCTTTTTCACTCAATGTCTTCTCTAAAGACAGTGACATTAGTTTTGTAAATTAATAAACAGGCCAGCATCTGAGGACTGCATGAAGCCTCCATCACCCCTTATTGTGCTTTCTCTTCTGACCCCACTTTCCAGTGCAGGGCCCTCATCTCAACAATACCCTGAAAGCCTGTGTGGCACTCTGGGATCACACTTGAAAAGGCCTTTGGCTGAGGCTGGCTTTCAAGGAGAGGGGACAATTGGCAAGAGGCCTGTGGCTATTCATGCAGAACAGGCAGTGAAAAATGCCTGAAGTCAGATTCAGGGGTGGGCAATGCCCAAAAAAGAAAGCCCACATAACATGAATGGCTGCTGCTAGGCGACTAAAACCAAAGGCATGCCACTAGCAGGCCTCCATGTGCCGACATCAATGGGTTCATCCTATCCCTATTAGGGGCCTAAAATGATGGAGAAACATGAGAAGGGACTATAAGCAGGAAAGGAAAATAATACCAAAGTACATAACGGTCAATGCTTATATTGTTATACTAAACACTCAGGAGAAGGAAATAATATTTTCCGTGTTCGGCACCTTTTCTGCCGACAGGAGTTGTGTGGGTTGCAAAATCTAATAAGCAAAATAGCCATGGCATGTTTTCTTGGGGGAGGAAAGCCACGCACTTTGGTAATTAGTTATTTCTCATGCCCATAATTAAGCATGATTATAAAAACATATTGGAGAAGCCAGGCCTGAGATAGAATGGCTCCAGACCTGGTGCTGGAGCAGCTCCAGTCCCCTGGCTGTGCACACACAAGTCCAGCTTGGCTCCAAACGTGGTCAGAGGGAAACAGGAGGTCTACGCGTTTGTTAAAGGAAACCACTATAATGCACCACAAAAGCGTTGCAGTGGCATACAAACGACCCAAACCTCAACTGTGCTCAAGGTTAGGAAGCCTGAGAGGTGCTGTCTGCAGTGCCAAAGGCATCCTGTCCAAAAAAATCCATTGTGAAGAGTTTATCTTGCTTTAAGTCACCAGATAGTTCTGGTTTTTCCTTTTATAAAATACAGCTAAACCCCCCATATTTACATCAGAACATTTCACAGAGGAAAGCATGAACCGATGATCTCTTTTGAAAGAAAGGAGACTGTCCATACCCTCCTTAACTTCAGCAGCATTCTGAAAATGACACATGAGTTTCTGTAGGAGCAACCTATCCTGTCTAAAATCCTTTCCACTTCAGTACAGATGTTGGCTCTTGGCTAGCACAAACCTTGAAAAAATGAATTACAATGTCTAGTCATGTTTGGACTTATTTCTAGGCATGATCTCAGCTCTTAAAAAATTATCATATTATTTAGTTTATGAGTAATAATGTCTGACTAGAAAAGGTATAAAATACAATATAATACTACAATAAAGTGATTTATTTCAAGCGGTGATGTTTATTATTTGGTGTGGAAGAAACCTCCCCATCTTGCTTTTTCAATTATCTATTCCTGAAATCTGAATTTCCAACGATTTCTATGTTTGTTAGCAACCTTTGTCCTTCCCGCACTCACAACGAGCTGCTGAAATGAAAGTAAGACCCTCATTATTTCTGCACTCTGCCCTACACAAGGTGTAGGAAGAAAATAGCATCTCCCTGCCAAAAGAGAGGAGAGCAGAGGGAGTCAGCCTTGGATTTCCCTCATCTGGCTGCTGGTTTGGGCACATAACTGGGTGGGCAAGTGGTGAATCTAATGCTCCTCTGGGGGCAATAAAGTTACCTGTCCTCCAGTGGGAGTCGGGAAAGGAGCTGTGCACGCGGCAGAAACAAAGCTGCTGTGATCTACTGAAACCTCAGCGAAGACTTTAAAGCAACAATTCAATGCTGTTTGTCTGTCCATTTGGATTAAAAATTTCTAAATTCACGATGGCACCAATCTTAGCCTCACGTGTGATCTTAGCACTTGTGTGTGTTTCTCTTGTATCTAAAATTGCTCCTGGAAATGTCTACTTCCAGCAGAAAACCTGTGCCTGTTTTGTATCTACTCATGTATTGATGAGCAACAATCTCTAACTGCTTTAATGTTTGAAAAAGTCTCAAGAACACCAAAACTTTATATAGAAAGATTTTACAGATTTTATATATATATACATATAGGTTTTATAGATTGAACAAGTGGACATGAGTAAGGCTAAATACAGCTACACTGCTGCTCTGCCAAAGGAGCTGCATATCTTGGGTGGTTGTGATTCCTGTGGCCTCTCAAGGTTGAGTATTTGGGACTTGATATTTAATTCATTAAGGGAAGAGAAAGCTTTTTAAGATATGTGGGCAAGTCCAGTCCTCCAAATCAAGAAGCTGAAAATTCTGTTTTCTGAAAACTCTTAGTTTTCACATATCTTATATTGAGGCCACTGCTTCTCTTCCTCTCTTCTTCATGAACGAGAAGATCATTTTCCCCCCAACAAAAAGGTGAATCTCTATAGGAGCTAGAACATTTGTAAAACACAGAATTGTATCTGAGAGATTTAAGTTTACTTTTCAATGTGAAGCATCATGTGAAGTAGAAGAAGAGTCAAGACCTGTAAGATCCTGTCTTGCCTCCATAAGTGAACCATTTATCTACACCTCCAAGGCTGGAATCTAGAAAACCCTGTTCGTGTCTTATGATGGACACTTACAGGTTGTCTGTGAGTTTTGTCTGTGAGGTTTTCTGTAAACTTTGTACATATATATACACCATCATCAATCCTATGGCAGAACAAACTAACTCTCTATGGCAGAACAATCTAACTCTCTAGACATGCCTTCCTCTCTCCAGGAATCAAAGTTGTTTTAGGTACCATAGGTAGATCCCTAACATTATTTGAAATTAATCTAGACAACAGAGTAAGGTTGAATCTGTTCCACTCCAAACAGCAGGAATTTTACTCTCTAGGATTTGAGTTTAGCTTGCATAGCCCTTTGAATATTTACCAGTTGCAAAGGACATTTTCACATTTTCTCTTATCTAGTTGTATTCACATGCTCAAAGTGGTATACTCAGCACACATCAGATTTCACAAGAAAAAACACTTGAATGTTTCAGGCATTTCAGGATTCTTCAATGGGTTTTTTATGTAATCTGTGTCAATTGAAGGAGGACCTTCCCAGCTTTGGGAGTGGGGAAAAAAACCTTCTAAAGTCTGAAGAAAGATATATTTTAAAAATTTGTAAGACCTGAAAGGAGAAGGGTGGGTGGTCTTAGCCCTTCAGAAGGTGTCTGATCCTCTGACCCATTAGACCATTAGTTCACCTAATAGTTCACCAACCAATAGCTATTCAAGTCTAAGAGTATAAAGAAGGGCGGCAATAAAAATAAATTACAAAACAAAAGGAACAAAAATAATCAGTTCAAGGTTTTTTTCTCCTGTGAAATCCAAAAAGTGTATAGGTTGTACTGTTCTGTCTGTTCAGTCAAGATACCTACTTGGTCTTGCCAAGAAAAAGTAAGATTAAACTACCATGGGTACCCAGCTACAGGAATAGAGTAAGTTTCTGACATTTAAAGTTTGTGCTGTGTGTATGCCCTTTACCCAGCTCATCTACTGGGTGTTTAGTCACTGTTTTCTGCTCAGAGCAAGGGATTTTGCACACTGAAACAGCAAATCCTAATTAATAGTAATTTAACTGCAAACACCAGGACTGTTGGGAGAGAGCAGAAGTCACCCATGGATGCCCCGGCTGCTCTACGGGAGCTACCCTGGTAAACATCTCGCAGCTCCAGCTTCCCACAGAATAACTTGTAGCTCTCAGACTTTTGGCCAAGAGTCTCTAAAAAGTCCGGGAGCTCATGTAACTTGTTGTTTTCTTGCCATAGAAAACACTGAGGAAAAGCCATAAATCACACTGGGTCTAACTTATCTTCAGGTTTAGCCCCTAGATGTTTTTCCTTTCTTTTTTTTATTCCAAAGAGCACTCTCTAAACATCTCATAACAGCAACCACATCCAGACAGCAAATGAAAAATAAGAATTTCCTCCTAATACAAAAACCATTAGGCAGCACTTGCCCTCTGTTTGAAAACCAGAAATCAGATGACTTTTCAGTCAAGTAGCAAACATCCACAGTGAAATCTTTCCTGGGGTTTTGAGACTGGGGAAAGAGTCCCAAGTCTGGTTACAAATAAAGCATAGCTACTAAGGAACAAATATCATGGCTGAGGCATTGGACTGGACATTCTGCCCATGTTTTCAGACCTTCTTCATGTTCTAGGGCATCTCACTTAATCTCTCTGCTAATCCCCATGGTTCCCCTGTGCACAACGGATATCATAATTTTCTTGGTTTGCCTTTTAAGCACTCGGAGAGGGACTATGTCTTAGTGTGTGTTTGCAAAGCACTTTGCAGAACAAACCACAAAAAAGCACAGCCTAAGTATTGCATATTCTCACCAGCACTGATTTCTCCCTGCCCTCAGCTCCTCATTTGTCGCAGAACGGCGACACTTATTGTAAAAATCCACACTGTCACCAATGTTGCAGGAAACCTCGTTTAGGAGACACTCGTTTAGGAGCAAACTCGTTTAGGAGAATACTCGTTTAGGAGAAAGGACCATAACTCTACCGCAACGACAAGGGGAAAGAAGGCAGTCAAAGACCAATATGATCAATAGCAAGCTTCAATCCTTCAATCCGTTTATTTTTCAGGTTCACAGCCTTAAGTACATTTTTGCAGCACCTAGCAATGTTACATGTCATAAAATCATTGGTTAGTAAGACTACTTGTCATTCTATTATTGGTTAGTTGTACAGTCACATCAACCTGTTCCCACCCACTCGTGGTCCCTACGATCTGGTTTTTTCTACTCTTCTGACTACAATCCTTCTTTCATAGGCCTCGGTACTTTCCGGACCACCAAGGACATCGTCCTTGCAGTTATCTTCAAAATTCTGCCTTCTGCTCGCACAATGCCCTCTCTGTGGTCTGCAGGGGCAAAATCTGCAGAGACACAAACTCTGGCATTCCATGGCCGCCTTGCTCCTTGAGCCATTTCTCCACACTCATTTAGGGTGGGTCGATGGCATTCTGCCGGTTGTTAGATAAGGGGCCGGTCTCTGGGATGGTTGGTGTGAGCAGCTGAGTTAATGCCAGCGGTGCCCGTGAGCAGGGAGCAGGGGCTGGGCACCGATGGCACCTCAGACAGAGCCCTGAGTGCACCACACATGGAAAAGACACAGCAGAAACACCCAAGGATGCTGTTGACGCCGGCGATGCCAGCACTGGACTGCATTTCACCTTCCATGGCACTAAGAACACTTCTGAATTGCCTGCATCTCTAATTTACAGCCACAGCTGCACAGTGGCTTTATTTAAAGATGGAGGCCTGAAATATGAACCTCCAACAGTTTTCTGCTGCCCTTTGGATCCAGCATGGATTCAGGCACCATAGCATGTTTCCCTGAGTGTAGCCATACGACTCACCACATTTCCTAGGTTGTCCGGTCATTTCTTGGAGAGTATCATTGCTATAAATATATATATGTTTTTTGTTTTTTTTTTTACAGCTGGATACAGGCCTGGAAAAAAACCTTGAGCCTCACACCAAGATAAAATATTACAAAAAATAAGCTAAGAGTTGTCTGCCCACTGAATCTATTCCAGTGGTCCTTTACTAAATGAAATGTGCTTAATTGGTGTCAGTGGGCATTACCTCAGCAATGAAGGCAGGACTGGGCTTACAAAATCAATAATTGCTTAAAGCCTTACTCTTGCTAAATAATATCAGTGCTATGAGGACTGAGAATCCAAATTAGTGGAAAAAATGTTATCACCTGAGTAAGAAATTGTGATAAAAGCGCAAAAAAAACCAGATTTTAGGACATACCTGGGGAACAGATTTGATAAATGGCCATAGAGAAACATTCTGGATACAGTGGAAGCACACTTTGATGGGGTAAAATCAGACTTGACATGCAGTATTGCTATTTATTGCTAAGCACCAGTGGACATTCTCAACAGTTCTCTTACCCAGTGATTCCTTTAGTGAAGTCTGAAGATACCAAGCATGTTTAAGCATTTAACTGAAACAACAAAGTCAACTGCACTGTCCACAAGCTTGAAAAAATTGTTCTGCAGTAACATCCTGAACCCTGAGTCCTGGACAGGAGAAGCAGCAGATCCCAAGACCTGAGATGAGGCCAGTCCTTTCTCTTTTCCTCCTACCAGATGAGAGGGGGCTCCCTGCCCATCCTTTCCCTGGATGAGTGCCAGTCCTTACACTGGAAAGAAGAGACAGGAGCACCTGGGTGTGACAGATCCATCCAATTTCTTCCCAGTTTGATTTTGGGTAACTGCTCATGGCAGCAGTGGAAAACTATGTAGGGGATTCCATAACAACAGAAGTGCTGAAAAATAAAATCTCACTGCTTGTCTCGTTTGCAGCTGTTCATTTTTACCTGCTGCCCTTGTGCAGTTTTAAGAGCCAATAAAACTCTGCTTTTGTACCTGCAGAAAGTGGCTGTGATATCGCAGCAATGGCAGATTTTTGATAGCTGAGCTGACATTTGAATCTAGGAGAAATTCACGTTCCCTTTCTCTAAAGAGGAAGCTCTCATTCACCTACTTTTATAGGACTTGCATTACATTTTACAATAAATCTACTGAATACCTACCCTGGAATGATCTGCTTCTCGTAACATGAAAAACTTACATAACATGTAAGTTATGTTCAAAATCTAAAATCAGACATTTTTTTATCCTCTGTATGCAACACAGTCCTCCTTATTTTTCCAGACTCAAACCATCTAAAACTGATCACCAAGACTTGCTAGAGATCACTCCGGTGAATGTTGCAATCTTTGACTCCTACTTGTAATTTTAGCATTTTAATATATATGGAAATCTTCCAAATAATATATATTAAATGCATAACAATGCCTTTAATTTATTACACTTTTTACTATTTTTATAACTGAAGATTAAAAACATCAGCTGTCAAAATCAACTAAACCCAAATATTAAAGTCACAACACAATAGTTTGCCTTCCCAGTGTGACTATCTACTTCAAATAAAACCGATCCCACATAACTGACTGTAATTACAGACCCAAAAAGAGGTGAGTGGAGGCAGGCTTTGACTAATCCATCCCCTGGTCATTAGGTAGGACCAATTCTTTTTAAACATCCACAGAGATGGCACATTCTCTGTCTGGAGGCTTGTTTGTCTTTAATCTCAGTGATTACAGAAGTATTGCCCCAAAGGCTGGTTAACTCTGAAGCCTCAGTCAGTAACTCCAACTACATCATAATTCACTTTATTCAACCTGACCCTCTCCTTCATTCAAGCTATTCTCTGGGGTAATTCTAGTTCTGTTGTTGCTGGATAGATAGCTGCAGTGAGAAAAAAAAACAGGGTTTGCATGTTTAATTTTGTGCGATCGCTTCGAATTTGTGTACATATTCCATTTATGATGGGGTAGGAGGAGCAGCTCAAGTGCTTAGCGCAAGTTCAACAGTTGTGACTGCCACAAGAGATTAAATGTACAGGCAGAGACTGATGTTCTTCACATCACAGGAGGTGGAGAACATTCCTTTTCCATATGGAATTGGAATTCAATATGGTATTTGAGAAATTCATTGCCTTGTCATGGAAGACCAAAGTGAGGGAGGTGGGAGGCTGAAGGGTGGTGCTGGCACTTTTCCCCACAAGTATCTGCAGTCAAATTGGTACCCAAACTTTCCTTTTTAAAATGGTGCTGTGTTCAGTTTTTGCAGAAAGCAGATGACACACTAGAAATGACCACTTGCATGAACCCATACATCAGGAAAATAACTCAAGGTTAAAACTAATAAACCAACAAAATGCTTGAAATGATTGTAGCAGAGTTCTGTGTGCTGCAAGGGATCAGCTCATGCTGGGTGAAAAGCAAACAGCAGCTCTTTGGGGAGGTAAGAAATTGTCTTTAATTACCCAAAGGTGTTCTAGACAGCACTCTCAAAGGACACTTGTGTTTGTGTCAAACGCTCATCTCCAGGAGATGTGAAAAGCTGATGACTGGAGAACACACCAGTTAAGATGCAGAAACACAGATTTAGGAAAAAATCCCAGCCAAACAAAAAAAAAAACAACTTGTAAATAAGAGAAGCATTTGCATTTTTAGTTATCATCATTCTCAGAAAGTAAGCATTACAGGACATGGGGTTTTCTTTCCCTTTCTATTTTAATTAAAAATAGGGTGAGTTGAGGATGTCTGTGTTTGGCCAGGGATTTGGTGGTCCTCCCCTTCTGGCCTCACATAAATTTGGTTTGCCTGCCGCAGATCTGGGACATATTTTGCTCTGATGTAACACTTCATGTCAGGTAACTTTGTTTATGCCAGGTCCCCCCTTGCTGCAAGCGGGGAGAATCCAGAATCAAGGCACAGGACAGGGCAGGTGAGCAAGGACCGAAGTAGCCCAGGACAACACTCAGGCTGAGCACGGGACAGGCACAGGCACCCTGGACCAGCAGCAGACCATGCACAGCCACGTTCCCAGGCTCTGGAAAGCGAAACAAACACAGCCCAAACGCAGTGGAACAAACCCAGGCCCACAAGTCCAGGCTGAATTCAACAGAGCTCAGTGCAAACACAGTCCAAAGGCAGTGGAAAGCAAACTTAGGCAAATAAACTTTGGGCTCTGTGGAACAGAGCACAGATAGACACACTCCAAGCACAAGTAGGAAAGCAAACAGAGGCAAATATAGTCTAAACTTAATGAAGCAGACACATGAAACAGTAGCTGTCTCACTCTCCAAGCAAAATCTAAGTAACTTACTCCAAAATCATCAAGCTGGAGCAATTGTGGTTCTCTTACAGGCAAGCTACACTGTTAACCTTCCCATCTCATGACCTTCATGCTTTCCACTCACATTCAGCGTGGGAGACTTATTCTATATTCCCCAACGACCCACAGTAACTGCTGGGGATCAAAAGCTTTCCAATTTCTGCATTGCTTCAGCAAAATGTGAACTTTCACTGTTTCAAGGCAGCATTCAATTGGAGCAAGGAAACCTTACTCAAGTATATACATATATATGTGTATACCTAGATGTGTGTGTGTGTATGTATGTATGGATGTATACATGTATGTGTATAGGTGTATATATATGTATATAAATGTGTGTGTATATGTATGTGCATATATATGTGTATTTATGTATATATATGTGTATATATATGTATGTTAGTATAAATATATAGATGTATTTATATGTACAGTTTCTTTTTGCACATCTATAATGTAGCTTCAGGGGGAATGAAATAGAGGTAACAGAGATTAGATAGCAGTCAACACATTTTTTTTTTTTAAATGAAGAGCAGAGGAAAAGGGAAGCTAGAAGCACCAGAGACGTTTCTATACCTGAGAGAAATGTGGCTGACATGAAAAAAATTCTGAAGTATTTAAGAATCTGAGAAAACTTCCAATGGCTAAATTTTTTTGAAGAAGATAACATGGTTAGTGATGAAGAAGAGGTAAACACTTAGTAAATACAGGAATAAAAAAGGACAAAGTACTTTTTTCACTTGAGGATGACAAAGTACTTCCCAGTCTGCTAGTAACTGTAGAGGAGGGTAAAGAGCATCAATTACTGATAAGTACTTTAAACCTGGCAGGCCATAGATTTGGTCCCAAACAATCCTGAATACCTGTCTGAAGAAAATATCTGGCGTATTTTTGATGTCTCTTGAAAGACCAGGAAGATTCCCATGAAATACAAGAGGACTGTGTTTAAAAAGGGTGGGCAGGATGACACAGGCAGCACCAGGTCAGTGAGGCTGACCTCCGTCCTGGGTGAAAGAATGAGTCACTTGCTGCAGGAGTCAACTATGAGGGAAATAAAGAGAAGAAAGAGAATTCGTGTCATTCAATGTTTTTAACAGGAAATAGGTCATGTCAGACAAAGAGGATTTCATCCTCAGTGTAGATTACCAGTAATTCTGCAGATGTGAACACTGTGGTTAAAAATAGTGCCACATGGTGACAATAAAGTACATGTTAAAAGTGCTAAGAGTAGGATGAGTCCTTTTTCAAAAATCCACCAGTGTAGAGTCACAATTGGCCTGATGGCATTTTAGGGGATTCCCCCATGTCCAAATCTCTTTACAGTGTTTTTATCAATGGTTTTAAATAATTTTTAATGTATGTTAGAATGAGAACAAAACAAAACACCACCTTGTTTGTCCAATAAAGGCTAACAGAATAAAATGAAGGTCATTTGTACTGAGAAACTCCAGAGCAGGCATTAACTGTGGTCCATTTGACCCATTAAAATGTCACATCTGTATGATTCTCTAATAGGCAGAGGTGCAAACCAGTGACCTGAAATACGGAAAGCAGGGAAGGAAAGAGAATAAATGGCTGGGATATGAACCCCACTCATGTTCCTCTCTGACCCAGCCCTCCCAGGAATCAGATGTAACACCTAGGGAGGTCTAACTTCTACCCTAAGGGTCAGAAGTCTTTGCATGGTGGATGCAAGCGCTGTGCCAGTGAAAACATCCATTGTTTTACATGAAACTCAATTACCAGCTTCATCTACCGGCTTATTACGCTTTCAGGAGTTTCCTCCTGTGCTCACTTTGCCAGTTTCCATTGGATTCAGAATGCTTTAGTTGCTCTAAAATAGCGGAGTAAATACAATCTATCCTGAGGCATCTACTCCGCCTTTCACCTAATAGAGCAAAAGAAATGCAAAGCCAAAGCAACAAAAAAATCATCAATAGTCCCCAAATAATGATGATGATAATAATAACAAATTTTTAGTGCTTTCTATTATTTTCTATGTTAGTTAGATACCATTTTCCTTATTCCAGGAGACGTTCAAGCAGAAACTTCAAAGCAAATTTATTTTCTACTTCAACTTTTATTACCTGCAGTCTCTTTATGAGTGCAGTTCCCTGCCATCCCTTTTATTTTCTTTGCAAGTGCTCTGTTCATATTTTGCACTTGTCTCTATTCATTTAAAGTAACAACGAGAGTCGTACATTATTTGATAATGTGTGATAAACCAGGTCCTGAGCTGACAGGAATTAGGACATCTTCCCTCTTGAGCTGTGCCATTTATAGGTATTGAAGGACACACCCACCAATGAAAATTAAAAGGCAGTGCTGCTTTTTTTTTAATATTAATAATCAACCAGCTTTGGTTTTCTCTTAACATAATCATTACCTAACACACTATTTTGTTTCCTCTAAGTGAGAAAATACAGTAGAAAAAGAAATCTGGTAGCTGGTAGCAGACCTACTAACACAGTTATAAAACTCAAGGTCTTGTGACTGAGTATCTTTATATTCACTGATTAATCTTCCCCTTTTTATCTTCCTGCATAAATATAGGATGGCTGAATGATGTAGATAATGGGAAATCTGTTTCATAATCGCTCATAAAAACTGTGAAAAATATGAAAGCCTGAATTTTATTGAAAACAGAGAGAAACTTCCTCCTTATGGCAAAAGGCATCTTAGACATTAATTTTCAAGTTATAGAAACATCCATGCAATGGATGCATCAGTGAATTTTCTAGGAGTGCTCCTGCCTATGCATTCAAGTGTCACACACAAACAATAATCAGCTGAGGCACTTATTGCTCCCAGCCTTTTATCCTCAAAAACAGCAGTGAAGGAAAAAAATTCACAGCTTCTCCACGCCCATTTGTCTCACACCTTTTGCATTTGATCTCCACTTCATATTTATGAACTATAATGATAAATAATACTTTTATGGAAATATTGGACTTTCATCAGAAAGTTAGAGGAGAATAACTGGGAAAGAATAACCTCTTAAGCTTTAAAAACAGATCTCAGGGCTCAAACTTACCAAGCACAAGGGCAGAATTTCACAAAAGCAGGTAAAAGGTGATTACTTTCATGGCTTTTCTTACCATGGGGGCCATCTACCAAGATTTGTGTGTCAGAAAGAAAGGAATAAGCTCTTGACTTTTCTATTGAGACTGTTGCATGAGGCCAAAAATTGAAGACACAGTCTCCTGCCCAGGATTAGGACACAGTCTAAGAGAAAAGTGACCTATTATTCAGTGAATTCCCATCCAACAACTATGCATTATAAACTGTGGGAACAGTCAGCAGTGCAGGAATGCAGGAGCTAGAACCTGTGTCCTTTTGACAGCCGACAGCCCAGGACTCACTTTCATCATTCGTGCGCCTTCTCTTGACTTATCTAGTCCAGCAAATTCATCAGGCTTTCCTACAAAGCAGAATGGCTTCAACAGAAGGCAGAAAAACTGCTCCAAGTATGGTTTAGTGGTTAGGGGATCCTCAGGGCACTTTGGCCATATGGGCCTGAAAGCCAGCCAAGAGAACAGGGAAGGGGCTATTCATATTCTGGGGCTGTGAACACAGCATGAAAGGGTTTGGCAGGACTTTCTTGGCTATACTTTAAATGAAAGGAATGATCTCCACGGTAGTTTCCAAGAAAATGACATAAGTACCTTATTCCCGGAAAGGTTTCAGGGAAATACCTCGCTGCAGCTCCCAGTCAGCCACTTAAGGGCAGGAGAAGGTGCTGCAGAGTTGAAGGAATTTCCTACTGACCAGCAAACTGGTCTCTCTGCTCAGGGATCTCACCACCATGAGGTCCGGGCTGAGGCAGTTCCCTTTCCTCGCTCATTTTACGAGGAGCAGGGATGCCTAATTCAGGGTTCTGGATTACACACTCAAAATTGGATGTGTAAAAGCTGCCTGAAAGTAGAATCAAATAAACCAGCAAGCTCCAAAATCTGAAAGACCTGGCTCGGAGGAGGAAGACACCCAGATATAAAGGGACCAAACAAGGGACTCTATTCAGAAAATGCACCAGCAAAAGTGTAATTGGGTGCACAATTTGAGATGTGCAAAGGGTGCTGCTGGATTTTGGATAGCTCAGAAATGCAATGAACGTACACACAGGCAGAAGTGTCAGAGCAAGTCCACACTCCATTCCCATGGGGCATATTATCACCATCTGGGAGATGATTGATATTTATTTGTCTAGCTTATGCACACACTAGCACTGCATTTTAGATGGAGCCTCTCAAGTTAAATAGCAAAAGGAACAATAAGACAACCTGCTGACAACTGCAGCTCAGACTAAAAGAATCAGCCAGGGATCTCACAGCTTACAAGTAACTCAAAACAGTTATTTCCCCATACATTTTCGCTTCAGTGATAAAATGGTGCATTTCTCTGTTTATAAACTACTTAGCTTGGTAGGGATATGGTGCATTTTTATCCTGAAGACTCAGAGTACACCAGGCAAATAGAAAGGCTCCATACATTATCTGGACAAAGGAAGGGTCAGACTGAGCCCCTGTTTTGACCTTCATATTTTTTGTTCCACTTAAACCAAATGAGTTTGTCCCACAAAATTTTGCAGCAGCTGTGAGGTTCTGTAGTTAGTTTATATAAGCTTTGCTGAGTTTATGCTTGGAGAGTGCTGAGTGGTTAGGGGGATATGGCACACTAAACCCTTGCCTCTTTAGTGAAAAAATGTATTAAGTTGTCATTTTTGTGTGCATAAATAGGAAATGTTGAATCAACTTCTGACTTTCTAGACATCCCATTTGTTTTTCAGCGGTCATTTTTTTTGTTTTCTTTTTTTCTTTTGAGGTTCAAGAATTTACTTGGGAACTTTGGGCATTTGTAGGAAGCCACTGAAATGCCATTCTGCCCATTTACTTGGGAGCACTGTGGGTGGAAGGTACAGATGACACACATGTGTCAAGACACTGGGAGACACAAATTTTTGTGGGAACCTACTCCTCCTCTGCTTGCCAAAAGCATGTAACATGTTACTCATCAGAACTTGAACCGGAACTATTACATAAAATGATGTCTCTTACCTATTAACCTCTGCTTCCAAAAGTCACAAAGCAAGAAATTATAATATCGCGGGGTTTGATTCCTTGGTAATGTTTATTTCCACAGCTGCCTTAGACCTGTGTCAATCCTGAATTCCAGATGCTGACCAGAAGAAACATGCTGGAAAGTACCCTGAAGTTCTCTAAGAAGTCCTAGTCCTTCACCATTAGTAAATACCACTTTTAGACAACAAATTACACTCCAGCATCTGACTGGGATTTTGGGATGGGTTCTCTGCTGCCGACTACACCGAGGAGTCTTTTAAGCTGCCACCAACATCTACCAAAATCCCACAATCAAGGTCAGACACAGAGCTCTGTGCGTCTCCCTGGTGGGTGCAAATGACTAAGCAGGGCATGAGGCAATGCAGAGCTGTCTTGGTGGACAAAATATTCCATTTCATGCTGGTGCAGCTCCAGCTTTTTTCAACTGAGTTGCACTTGAATAAAGCCAGGCTAATACAGTGGTGAAGCAGATCTGATACTTCTACTGTGCTTTGTATCTATGATTACAGCTTAAAATATCTGCTTTAAGTAAAAAAGATGTTTCAATTACATGTGTCAGCACAGGAAACCACCATTTTTTTTTCACATGGATGGCAATTATTTCATTCTTGGATGTTGCTGCTACGCACCTATCCAAATGAATGCATAACATTTAAATACTAGCAGTGACTCACAGACCACTAACTGCCACAGAATCCCAGATGATGAAAAGCTGGAAACGTATTTTTACAGATCCTTTTTGTGGTTGGTATCTTTAACAATGCCAAATGATTTACCAGTGTCTCTTAAGAGTAAAACAGTAAAGACTCCCATCTGTTACAGGGTTGATCCAGCTTGTTCTCAACTGCTTGGAGTCCATTTATTATCATGTGGGAGTGGTTCCCCATCTAGCTGCTCTTTTCTTGTTTTGGAAGATAGCATAAAAAGCATATGTCATAACTAGAACGGTGTCTAAGTGCTTGTCAATTTATTTTAATATTTTGTGGGAATAGATCTTTCAAGAATGGTTAGGACCTGAGCAAAGCAAAGGCTACCGACACTTTCTTCTTTTTCTAGCTTGAGTTTTTGTTCCTAAAATTTTAACAGCTTGGAAAAACTGGGAAAATAGGAAAGCTGTATGTAGAAGATTTAAACTAAATCAGAACCTAGTCTTTATTGTCCAATCATTTACCTTCCACTTTTGTTTTCACAAGGCCATACAATTTCAGTTTTTCAAATGTACAGAAAAGCCACTTTGTCAAATTCAGCCAGGTAGCTCTTTTTGTGGCATGACTGATCCCAAAGAGGTCTTCACTTTCGCCTTGGACAACAGGAAACCTAAGGCGATTCCACTTTCTCCACCACCACCAGCCTCTCCCAGGTAGTATTTTGGCCTGGACATGCTTCCCACCACCATCAGCAGGTTCTTTTTTTTGAGACAAGCTGCCCTAGCAGTTTAACCCAAGGTCATCAATGTCTGCAAAGCTGGGGATTATTTTCACAGGAGCAGATCCAGGACAGAAAGGAGGTAAAAGACAATGAAGAGATGAAAGAGGTAGGGAGGACAGATAGGAGGATGTGAAAGAATTTTACCTGGTTAATACAGGGCTCCCAGCAGTGAGAATAAAGGGGAGATGAGTCCAGGCAACAGATTTCTGCACCAAAAAAAGATAATTTATGCTAAGTTTATTGAATTCTTCAATAATAGTTTGGAACAGAATGTGTGAGGAATATCTGAATAACCATATGTTTCTTAAAAAACCTCAACCTGTTCATTCCTCTACTCCTTATCCCTGAATTTCCATCAGCTGCATCCTTTCTTTCCCATCTGCCATTTCAAAGTTATATTCTAATAGACTCAAACTAATGTCCTGCCCTGTTAGACTGCTCGATATCCAACTGCAGCAAGCAAAGATTTCTGTGCCTGAGAGTGAAAACCAAGACAGGTACACGGATGTCTCAGCCACAGCTCTGGTTCGCAGCCAGCCAGCTGCTCCAACTGACAGAGAAGCAAGCTATCATCTCCCAAACCACAAACATGCTACATCTCATTCAGAGTGAAATAAGAGACGTGTTTCCTTTTGACAGTTTGGGGAACAGGTGGGGAAAATTACAGTGTAAATCTAAGCATTTTTTGGGGCTGTTACACAGTGTCTGTGCTCTTGCAGCTTTTGTGAACACTATCAACATGTAATTTCTTTTATTAACCATGAAGAACACAAGCTTTACGTGCAAACAGAAGCCTTGACTCTTGTTACGTGGAGCAATTGCATGTGCTATTTTAGCACTAATTCCGTATTTTGCCCACTTTCCATTTTCCAGTTCCTTGGGGCACTTTGCAGATGAAAGACTGAAAAGCACTGCAGTCAGTGCTATGGAGAATATCATGGCCTGGCCTCAATGCAGGTAGGCAGCAGACTGCACCCTGCGGACAGAAGAACCTCCACGTGCAAAAGGCATGAATGTCTGTCCTGTTCCAAAGTTTACCTCCTTTCTGTAAAAAAAAATAAAAAAATTAATATATGTATTTCAAAAATCTGCAGCTTGAAGAAAACACCAAAAACCACAAAACTTTCTTGACACAGGCCAGGCAATACAGAGTGACAATGTAGCCAGCAAAATTATTGAGTTGACCAAGTATTTGTTCACTACTAAAATGATGCTGCCTCACTGCTGCTGTTCCAGGTCCTCCAGTTCTCATCCAAATCTCACGATGTATTTCCACAAGAAAACATAAAGCATGCAAGTACACTTGTATGTAAAATATTGTAAGCATGTAAGTAAAATATTGCTGCTGCACTCAAAAACCACTTGATTTCAAGACGTGACTCTTTCTTCCTACAGCACGGATTTCGCTCCTCTTCCCAATGCTCAGCCTTTTTCCCAGTCTGCTCCCAGCCTCAGCCCTCACCCTGGTGCTGAAAGCCCCTCCGTGCCCTGCAGAAGGTGTGCGGGGTAGGCTGCCAGCTCAGCTCTGGCACTGCAGACACCTTGGCCTTGGGGCCGTATCTCCGTTCCTGCTCGTGAATAATCCAACACATGTACAGCGCTCCGGCTCGGATCCCGAATATCATAACATCGCTGATGTGGGACCAGATGCTATATGAACAAATGGGAATCTGTTGCATTCATCTAGCGCCTATTTTTCCGAGGAACTCAAAGCACTTTACAATCTTTAAGCCTCACCACATGCCTGTGGGGTACAGCAGGGTAAGTAGGCCTGTAGCATTCTTTACAGAGCCAAGTACATTTATTCAAATGTAGCTGAATAATAATAATGCAACCATGACCTCCCATGACACTTACGTTCCTCAGGAACAATGAAACTGTCAGCCACGAGGGTGAGACTCAGGAGTCTGGGTGACAAAACTTTTTCGGCAGCTGGCCCGCGACTGCAGGCCTCACTTCCGTAATAGATTAGGATGACCACGAGCTCCATGCAAAATGCAAAACTTTGCTTCTTCACATTCGTTTTCCCACCCTATCAACAAATACCAAAACAGCCTTGGTGGAAAACAAGAACCCCTCTATGGGGTTTTGTGAGTCATGCTACAGATTCTAATAGACAATTACTTCTCCACTAATAGGTCTGCGTGCTTCAGAAATGACCCCATTTCAATAATTTAATTATTGAATGGCTTCTGGACATCACTGATTGATTTAACTGAAGCATGATTATATACTTAAATTTGCTTTTACAGAATTACTTTTGCAGGGGTGAAGTGGTGATGAAGAAAGAAATTAACCTTAATATCATCAAAGTAGCATTTTCTACACTGTTATGAACCTGTGTATACTGAAAAGTCTTATCCTTTTTTTCCAATTCAATAACTTGTTTCCAATCCAATAATGAAAGTAGAAGAAACATTTAACAAAGGCCATTCTCCCCAGGAAGATGAAAACAAATGAAAACCAATCTGCAGGAAATATTTGGAAGTTAAGACCCCAGACTCCTCCTCTGGGAGCAGTACGAACTTTGGAAATCTGGGAGTCAGAGGCACAAATATCTATGAAAAAAAGTCTATGCACCATTGATTAACCTTGGCACTTCAGACACAGTGTCACCACATGCATTGGAATGGCATGCCACCACATGACAAGCTCCAAACTGGCTATTTCTCAGAGATGGCTGCTAAAATTAAAATTGCATTTAATGTACCAATGCCTGTGTAATGTGCAGCGCTTCATTTTCCAGCTGGTTTACTGTCTTCCAGAAACAACCCAGAATGTTACACCGAGCAGAAAGTGCAACTTCCAGTCACACAAACCTCTTTGTCACCCACTCTGGTTTTGCTAAGATGCCATTTTTCCCCCCTTGTTTCTCAGCCTCCTTCCTCTTTAGCGAGGGCTCCTCCATCCCCTTATGTTCCCCCTGTGCACAGGGCAAGGCTGGAGTTGCCACAGTCTCCTTAATGTCTAATCCTTTAACACTGGGAGAGCATTGTGTTGCAGCCCTAATGCAAGGATGAATTCTGGAATGTGCAGCCTGGAGAGAGGCTTATAGAATAAGAAAGAAAGAAAAAGGGAAGAGGAAAAAGGAATTGAGAAGAGAAAGAAGTCAAAACCACACATGGGACAGAAGGAAAAAAAGGGGATTAGGTGACAATATCCGACTGCACTGAAGGGTCAGGAGAATTAAGCTTCAGAGCAGCTTGCTCAATGTGTGCTGGGATAAAAAGACTCTGATATGAATGGAGGTGGTTCAAGTGCAGGCACATTGTGGAATGCAATAGGAGTCTGCTAGGGAACATTTAAGAGAGTTGTGCACCACTTTCATGAAGCAATTAATATATATTGTTTGCTGGGCAAAGATCTGAGCCTCCCTGTCACTTTTACAAGGTTGTTACACAGGAACGAGAAATACAGGACTGGAATGAAATGGAATAGTATTACACTAAATGAAATTATAAATCAAATAATCTGAACACGTGCTCCTAAGATTTATTATTGCATGTTATGTTTATATTGAATATAAACTTAAAGCAATAGATCCCTGTCCAAAGAAAATCAGGGCATTTGACATCAGTGGGGTTAGATCTGCTTTTAACAAATACTTCAGAGCCTGATTTTTAATACCTAGTTGTACTGCGTGTGCAACTGAGTGCATAATCTTTTCATCAGGCCAGCTTTGTGACCTTTCTAAGCAATGCAGGTACTGTATCTTGAAGGACACTGACTCATTATGATTTTCATATATGCTGGGAGCACTTCTACACAGCTCAACATTTTAACTGAAAGAATTACAGGTACTTTAAATTGCCATGTAGTTTATTTTCAATTTGCTATTCACTTATTGCAGACAAAAACCATAACAGCGAGCCTCAAAGTGACAGTATGGCTACTTTATGAAAACCAGCTCTCTACATCTTCTTACAACACAGGCACTGGGAGTTAAAATAGCTGGGATCTGAGAAAATGCCCTCTGTCCTCCTTCTGACATGTTTTTTTTCCCCAACATGGCTTCCTAATATAAGATGAAATAACAGTCTCTTCTCGTTCTGGCATGACTACCCATTTAAGAAGCAGAGAGAGAAAACTGAGAAACACGAGAGATGGAAGAAACAAGTAATGAATAATAAAAGAAAGTGATTTTTAACTATGTAAAGATAATTCATTCAAGTCAACCATCTGGCACAGGGCACATCCTGCAGAGAGAACAACCACAGAAAAATTACAAAGTCAGTTCAGTTAATATTTCCCAAGAAGACACCACAGGACACAAAGTTAGAGTAGAGTGCCACATCCAAGTGACTGATACTAAAACTATTTTGATACTGGTTTTGAAACACTCCCATGCCTAGGGTCTGATGAAGGCAGATCCAAAGAACTCAGGTACTTCAAAAAAACCCCAATAAGCCATTTGTCCGTTTGTAATACTATTGCCTTTGCTGCAGAGAGCTTTGGTGAAGCTGAAGGTGGCTGTGTATGTGACTTACACGCACTTTGCTTTGTTTTTAAAATAGAACAGAAAACATAACTCATCGCAAAAAACCACCAACCCAACAAAACAAAAGAAAACCCAACCCCAAAACACTGCACTCCTACACAAAAACTTGCTTGGATTGGAGTGAGCAGGACACGTTTCCTTCCTCCTCCCCAGTGGTAACACCTATGACCTGACCCAGGACTTGACCTGGAAGCTGAGAAAAGAAGAAAAAAGACAGGGTTTTCAGTGTTCACGACAGCATCTTTAGAAAGATGTATGCCTGTGCGTGGGCATTATGGAAGTACAGTGTCATTTATTCCCTGGGGGCACAGATGTGAAAGCGCTGTGGGATGTATATTTTCAACTAATACTTTCCTCTGACAGAGGACAGAAAAATTGTTACCAGTGAATTTAAAGCAATATTTTTATCTACTTCAGTGAGCTGGAGCTTTACTCAAAGGTTCTAAATATATCCCAAGAGTTCACTGCCATATCAGCAATTCCTCCCCCATCCTACATATCCTTTAAAATACATATATGTCCTTTATTTCCCACATCCTTGGAGTTATCTGGGCTTGTTGTTTGTCCCTTTTTAGTCCAAGCCAGCTGAGAGCCAGGCCCCAGAGCCTTGAAATCAAAACAACAGCAACACAATAAGCAGCCTGCTGTCTGCAGGGTATGTCTGACTAAGCTGGGAGTGATGTAGGAGCTGAAGAATCCACTGCCTCATGCAAGCAGGCACCACGGCTGGGCAAGGTCTCTGTGCTGCTGTGCAACGTGTTCCCCTGATCTCACCCAGAGTACGCACACACACAGCCTATCCCGCCCGAACTGAGCCAAAACATCCATCTCAAATAATGCAAAAACCCCCAAGAGTAACAAAGTCATCATTTTGCATGTGGTTTTTTTTTCAAATTCTCCTCAAAGCCCCTCCCAGAGAGATTGCTATCCTAGAGCTGGCTTTTTGCATCACACACACTTCTACCCACATTCCTTCCCTGCATCTTTTTCCTCCTCAAACACACATTAGTAATAACAAGTAGGGAGAAAAGGGGAAAAAAAAAGAAAAGGGCCCTCTTTAAAGAAAAGCAAACAAAAAAAACCCCAATAAAAATCGAGGGCAGTATTACTCATTCTCATTCAGAGTCATGCAATAGGTAGAGACGGGTAGGGAAGAACAGAGATAATTTTCTTTCCTACCTTTGGGCTTCCTAGATCAGCCTAGCACAAAATGTTAGGCTTCACAGCTCAGATGGCAGAGGAACTGCTCCTCCAAACATCCCAAAAGCTGCTTCCTCAGAGGGGCTGAGCTGGTCAGTAGAGCTGGACCAAGACATGAGGAGACCATGAAGGGATGCAAGAGGTACAAATCAGGCTCCACACGGGCAGGACCTCTGACAGGAAATGTCTCTTCTCAGCAGCCACCTGCTAACAGGGTACATTCTGGTCCACGTCTGGAACAAACAATCAAGCCTTAAATAATGTTTGCCTGACTTGCCGTGGAACTTGACCCAAATGAAACCTATAAGAGTTCGAATAAAGTTCAGCCAGAATTTTGCTCTCATTTTTTGGTAAATCACGCCAGCTGAAGTCAGGGGTCGTGGCTCCATGAGAAGACTAAATTTATATTGCTCTTATCAGAAGGAAGACACTGTTGGAATCTCAAGACACAGCTCATTATTAGCTACCTGAGCCCATCCTGCTGGTGAGTGGCTGCCTGGGCAGTCCAAACCAGATTTGACTATTGTCAAATAGACTGTTGGGTTCAAGTCTGAACCAGCAAAAATCACATTTAGCCCTTCTAAAACCATTTTCACCATAAAAGTTTCCCCTAGCAGAAAGACCAGTGTAAATTGCAATAACTTCAATCTATTTTGAGATTATACAAAACATAACGTGGTTTTGCATGATCTTTCCCCACATGAATCACAGCCCATGCCTCAGAATAAAACTCATTTTTCTGAGAAACAAAAGCATGGGAAAATAGCAGAGAAGAGCTGATCAAAAAGCTTGCATGCTGTCAGGCAGAGGCGGGCAGGGATTATTTGTGGTGCAGAACCATCGGCTGCTCTTGCCCCCAGTGCTGAGCGGATGCTTGCCCTGCATTTTTCCAAAGCAGTTATCTGCAATTCAGGCTTCTTAATCACAGCTGGTGAGGAGAGAAGGCGGTTTGAGGTGCTCCTACCAGCAGGCTGATTGCAGGTATTTCCTTTCCAGCAGAGCCTATCTCTTGCTGTGACAATACTCAGGGTTTGGGGGTTTTTTGAGTGCGTGAAAGGAACGTGCACTTACAGTACTTCAGAAGAAATGAAGGCTGTCATTTGAGAAGAAAGTGTCATCTTGGCAGCTGAGCACTTTAGCCTTATTTGAAAATGGTTCAGAGGTAGATAAATCTGCTTCCCAGAAAACTCAGAGGGTGACATTTAGGACAGAGCTCTCACCACATACCAGTTTCTGCTCTCGAGTGCCGCACAGGTATTCCAGACACTGGCAGTGGTACCTGTGGGAATTACAGCTCTGCGCTCACTCCCCGAACAGCCCCTGCCCAAGGGAATGCCTGGAATCAGACCAGCTATTGTTCCCCTCACATTCAGCACCACTGCTGAAGCATGAAGGAAACTCCCACCCTCGTCCTCCCCTCCTCAGCCTCCTTCCCCTCCCCCTCGCCCCACACACAGAGATGTGAGAAAGGGAGCAGATCAAATGAAAGCAGTGAGAAATGGGGTTTCTCCATCCCACTTTGCACTGCCATCCATCCCCCAGCACAGCAGCAGCTGGGAGCAGGCCAGGGTTCCCACCTTAGAACTGGCGGTCACCTACCACAGCCTCTTCTCTCCCCGTATTTTTCCACCTTTGAGCGTCCAAGAGTTAGAGAAATGAAACATGAAAGTCCCGGTTCATGTGTAATTTTGTGAATACCAAGGGCAGGACCTCCTTCGGTGTACAGCACATTTTCCAAAGGCATTACTGGACTCAACCTTCCAAACCTCTGGCCGCAAATGAATCTGAAGTTCAAGAGTACGTTGGCAGCCACAATCACAGGGCAGGAAAAAAGGAGTAATACTCACAATCAATAAACATAAAATTCCCAAAGGAAGTTCTCAGTATCTTAAGGATACATAACAACAAAAGCAATACTGTTTTTTGGAAAGCACTGGCCCAATCAGTACTTTGTTAGAATAACACTGTTTGTGAAGCATCTATCACTTAATTGGAGTGTATCACCATACGACAATTGCACTTACATTAGAACAATTAAAACAGAAGTGATTTAGAAGGAGACTCCTAATCTATGTGCTACACACTGCCATGCAGACAGCTTTGGAAGGTGGCATATATCAGTCATTTCCCAGAGCCTGGCTTTCTACAGGCTTCAAAATTCCTTCATCAAGTGCTTTGTGGTAGAGATATAAAGAAGAGAAGGCAGAGAGTTGTGTTATACAAGCAAAAACTGGAAAAGTCGTCAGTGTCTTGCAAAGAAAAGAACCACCTAAGAAGTGACTTGGCTCCAAAGGAAATCCAGTACAATGTCAGTGGTCTGTCCTGAACCTCATGGGAAGGTGCAGGGAAGACAGAGCCAGGCTCTCCTCAGAGGTGCCTGTGGTTCAGTGAGAGCCAGCGGGCACAAGCTGTAGCACGGGACATTTAGGCAAGATAAAAGAAAAGAACTTTGTACCAGAAAGGTGCTCAGCCACTGCAGCAGGAGCCCAGAAAGGCTGGCAACTCTTGGAGAGGTTAAAAACTCCAAAAGGCCCTGGGTATCTTGCTGCGACTGGACCTGCTCTGAGCAGGAGGAGGGATAAGACAACCAGAGTGTTTTCCCACAACATCCTCTGTCCCTCTCAGATTCTGTCACTGAAGGTTTTCTTTGGCACTGGTACACTGACTGCACATCACATTTCCTTCTAGTTGCATATGGTGAAGCAATGAATCAGTAATAAATTAATTAATGGATAATAATATGAACAATGAATAATCTAGTTTATCACAGAAAATAAATAATAATTAATGTGCAATAAATTATTGAAGAATTTTCAAATTACTAGTTTGCTTTTAACTCTTGCACATAATCACATTACTGATGTGCTTATAACCCTGCTACTCAGGTTTTGCATGTTCCTAGAATCTACTGAGATACCTGTTCATAAAGTTCAACGTGAATGCTTTAGTCATTTTTATCTCTGTAACAGAGCAAGGTTTGTTTGGGGCTTGTTGGGGTTTTTTTCTTTCCACAGCATAACCCAAAATGAACCTCAGATCAAAGCCGTGCTATTCCATTCTGAATACTGTGCCCTTTGCTGCAGTGTCTCAGAGCCTTGCAGTAATATATTACAGAATGTGATTAGCAACTGTCACGTGCTGTTTGTTTCTCATCATCTCCCCGGGGATAAACTCAGTCTGGGTGTTTCACTGGTAGGGGTTTTTGTTTGGCTTTGTTTTGAAATATGTGAGAATGATCTGGCAAAGGAATCTTGCCAGGTCATTTCCATGAAGCACAAGATTGATCCTGAGCACTCTTCCACTTTGCTGTTTCACAGGGAGATAAGATAAGATCCATGCTATTTAATATAAGATTTGAGGGAAAACTGCCATGGTGAGGTTTCACTGGCAGCTCACAAAGAAATCAAACCTGTGATCCAATATGCCCAGAGGCATTGATACTGCAGCGTGCTGAGGATCTTTTAACCGGTATTATTTATCCTCACCTCTTGCTGGCCCAAGAGGTGTCAAGGCCATTGCAGAGCAGATCAGTAACTCCTAGGATTTGCCCGACAGGGAGAACAGGTTGGAGTCTACAGCTGGACTTGGCTGGAAGATTTCCCCATGAACAGAAGACCCCCCAGAAAAGGTAAGCCCCCAGAAAACATCGTGAGTAAAACCTACTAAAGCACTCACTGCCCATCAGCACCATCCCAAAACAAGTAGTTCTTGCTCTCACTCGACAAAAGATGCGGTGAAAATAACGCCATGACTTTTGCTCATGGACAACTCAAATCAGCGCAAATTCTGTGTGCTCATTAAATCAGAGAAGAATCTTGGCAGAACGAACAAAAACATCAATTCAGACATTTTCAGCACAACTTTCATGCGTATTTTTCTCACTCTTGGCATATACTCCCTGTCGCCTCCCCACCAGCCTCGCTGTGTAGCCCCAAGGGCCATTAATCCAGCTTTGAAGACAGCAATTTCTTTCACAACCCAAACAACTGCCTCAACGTGTCTAAATAAGTAGTGCTTTTCCTTTTTTCTTTTTTTTTTTAAAAGAGAGAAATATTATATTCCACACTAGGTTAAATCATTCATTCACATTATTTACATTAAATTTATCGCTTATAAACCCCCAAAACCCAGGACTACAAAAGACTGGGAGTTCTTGTTTCACAGATGGGGAAAACAGGAGCTGATGCTCAAGGATAGTCCTTGGATGTTAATGCAGCAAGTCCTGACAGAAAACAAGTGGGCCTTGCATACCTGAATTCTCAGGTGCTGTTGTACAGTGTGACTGAAAGAAAACTCTCCTGGCCCAGTCAGTTCCTATAAAATGCACGACAAAATCTAATCACAGTGATCTGAAGGATGCTCTGTTCCATCGAGGTAAAATAAAAATTGGCCCATAAAAATCGTGGTACTTTTACAGACTTGTGAAGAGCAACTGAGCTTTGGGAATCCAGCCTGGCGCTGCAAGGCAAAAAAGATAATTTGGGGCAGGGACAGTGTCAGGCCCAAAGTCTCCTGTATTGTGGCCAGCTTTTTTGAGCCCTATCGCCTAATGCAAATCTGTGAAATAAAATTAACAGGCCTGGGTGAAGCTTTACATCTGCATGAAACCCAGTTTCAATTGTAGAAATTCAGTTTCCAAATTCATATTTAATCAAACTGTGCACTCACCCTTCCTGCAGCTTTTGCAACAGATATCACTTCTGAGAAACTCTCGGTTTGGAGAGCAAATGTAGATAATTTTTTGCCTGATATTCTCATCTCAGATATACATGCTCCTCACTTCAGCTCATCCAAGTCCCAGACTGCTTGGAAATGATGGGGAAAGATCCTGATGCAGAAAAACTGACTCTCTGATGTACCAATTATTCAAAGTATCGATAGGATATAAAACCTACTATCAAAACACAAATATGAAAACCCTCGTTCTGTCATGAGACAAAGATAAATTTAGAAGTACACAAGGGACTCATGGGACGAGTAGCTGGCCCAAGGAGCCTGTATTTATCATGACGTGGCAACAGTTTGAAACAAACTCAGATTTTCTTTTTCATTTGTGTCAGAATTATTTTTTACCAGATGAGTAAGAAACCAAGGTAATGATTTCATTCAATGTTTTGTGTTTCAAACTACAAACTTACCTCCAACATGAGTAGATCTGATTCCAAGCTATTTTTCTCACTTTTTAAACACATACGTTTTATATAATTTAATTTTTAATTTTTCTACAGTTCTCTGCATGGGTAACAAATGGTGTTTATACCCTAACAGGAATATTTGATGCTCTGTCAAAGCAAATCAATCTTCCCTCTCTTTTTAGATACTAATGATGCCATCAATAAAAGCCCTCATCCTAAATGAATGTTCTGCACAAAATGCTATGCATAATGGTATGACCCCTCAGGATGCAGGGCATGTCATTTTGAATTTATTTAATCTCTGGAAGCCCTGTATAGAGCTAACTTTTAAGTCTTTAGAGTCTCAAGCAAAACAAGATCATAGTGGCCCACACAGAGTCAGAAACAGAAGAGCTTGCACCTGCAAGAGCCTCTTTTTCACATTGCTGCTGGATGGGACTGCTTGTTTCAGTGTTTCCACCCCACAGCCCTGGCTCTGATGTGGCAGATCTCAGTCTGGGAGGTGAGCTGGGGATCAGCTCAATCCCCCTCTCCCTGCACCGCCAAAATCTGCAGATCTGTGCTCTTCATGCTCCCAAGACTTGAGAGAATGTGTTCCATACACACCGCTGGGTATCAGAGTTTGTATTTCATAAATCACTTAGATCCCACTAGACTCTTTGCATTTTTCAATGCTGATCACCAGAGAACTGAAGGGTTTGGATTTCTGTGGATCCTTTTACACTTGAGGAGCCCCAGAGCGCTTTAGCATGGATTGATTCGCATCCTGGCATGTGTAGTGACTGAGAAGTGGAACAGAATGATCTGCAGAAATGCAGAGGTGGTCAGTGACTCTCTTTTGACCTGAACTGCATGCTGAAGCCTTAGCAAAAGATGCCCCACACAGGTAAAAGTCTTAGTAGAAATATAGACAGAAATCACATATCCATGAAAGCAAAGAGAAGAAATGTAGGTTTGGACAAGAAACAAACCCTCCAAGCCTCAAGGATTTGTTTGTTGGTTTGTGTGAGCTTTTTTTCTTATTTTGGCCCAGAAAAATTCATTTTTTGGTTTCTTAGTTTTTCATGTAAAGATGAAGCTGTGCAGATTTCACAGCATTTTCTACGAAAAATGTCAGTTAGTCAAAAGCCCTGTTATCCACTGAAAACCAATTCTGCCCACCCTTTCTGTGATACTGGGGAATTCAAAAGGAAGGTTTGGGTTCCTGGTACATATTTGCATTTCACATGAAGCAGCATGAAAATACAAAAGGGAATGAGTGGGAAGAATCACTTTTATTATAAGCCAAGAGGGAAGAGTATTTCTAAATCATGCAGGGTCTCCAAAGTAAAAGACTAGGTTGAAGGTAGAAGCTCTGACGGGCTCAAAGGCAGTAGCTGTGGGCAGACTGGGGAGTTAGGCTTGTGCATTCTGTTGCGGGAACCAAGAAATTCAGTACTCAAAGATTAAAGAGAGAGCATGGGCAGATAACAGTTTTCATTTCAAAAGACCTCTGTACGGGGGAGGGGGGGAATCAGTATTTTAGGTGTATTGTTTAATATCATCCTTGAATTCAATTTTTCCACAGAAACAGGAAAACAGGAGTATCTCATTGAGGAAGCACAGGAACCACTTGAAAATGCCAGAGCTATTGAACACTGAATGTCCTGATGAGGATATAACAGACCATTCTTCTTGCAATTAATTTCTGATGAGAGGCCAGTGGATGAAAATTATATCTGGTATGTATCCCCAAAAGAAAAGAAGAGAATGACTCCTCAAGGCTTTTCAATTCCAAAGAGACCAAATGTAACATTATGAGAAATGTGCATTTAAGAGAGATTTCCCATCATTTCAGTAGCTTAGTGGTAAACTGTGGTTCAGAAGTGGAGTGAGTCTTTCTAACCTCCACCCAGGACAGAAGTGGGGCCATGGATTAGGCCACAGGCATTCAGCATCCCAGCCACTCCCCTGGATATCAGCAATTTACAGACCAAACCTCTTGAGGCTGATGAAGCCTTTCCGCATCGTGGGCTCTGTTTTCCAGGACTGGCTCCCAGAGCCCAGCTGGTGAGGTTTTAATTGCACAGGCATTTGCAAGCACTGCTATTACACAGTGAAACGTCGGGACAGTTATAAATAGCACAGAGGGAAATTCGGCTTACAGAAAACTGGTGTCTCACAGGCCTCCACAGACCTTGGCATGGATATAGAATTTAAGAACTAAACTGGTTCAGGGTCAAATGTTTCAGGTTGACCCCTGTAGCAATGTCCCTTTTGAACACTTTTCCTTCTGCCTGCTGCAAAGGTTATAGAGTAGGAAATGCCCATTATTGTCTGACCTCGTGTCACGGAGACATTTTAAGGTCCAAATGTGAGGTTATTTTTAGCCACGTTGTTATTTCGAAGCCAGGCTCAGGAGAACAGAATCAGCAAACTTCACGAAGAGAGACAATGCAAAACGGCCACCAGCACGATCTCCCCTTTCAGCCCGGCAGGAACACGTGTCGATGCTGAGCGTTGGTGCTGTGCTTCCTCAAGGAATGTGGAACAGCTTCCGCTCACGTTGCACAAGCGCCTGCCCCTGGATCACTTTCCTGTGTGGCCACTTGGTTGCAATGCCTGCAAAGGCTTTGTAATCCCCAGTTCTATTATTGTTTCCTAAGGATGCATCCTGCCTGGGAAACAGCAAAGGAAGGGAAACAGTATCTAACATTACTTCCTAATTAATCTGTTTGCATCATTCAAAGCCTCTGATGAGTTCCTTCCTTTTCTCTCCTTCCCTTCTTGTTTATTAAAATCAGGAGATAAAAAAAAAAGACAGCAGGAGAGAGACACAGTAAACCAGATCCTAATCTCCAGCACAAAAGGTATTGGAGCTTTTCCAGGTTTTTACCAGCATCCTGAGGACTGAACTCTCTGACAGCTTGCTACTGCAACCTTGCTGAGGACAACGTTCTGTGCTGATGTGCAATCTTTGCTAGAAAAATTTAATTTTATGGAGTTATATGACTGGAGATATGAGCAACCTATTTATAGTGGTTGACACGGTTTACAACAAGGTTCAGCTCTGGATCCAAACTTTACCTATATTATCGCATATGTATATGATTTTCCCCAAAATCATTTGTTTGTGTTCCTGTCTGGTGTTTAGAGAGATGGGAATGAGCTCACATCCAGATCTGAATTCAGAACTGAGTTTCCCCAGGGCTTGGGTATGTTTGATCCAATGTCTAGATTTGGGCCCACCTCCAATAAAAAAGTCACAGTCTTGATGAGCAACTGTCCCTCTTGGATTTATAACCTGTGCCTCTGAGAATACGGGATTTTGTATCTGCCAAACACTCAAACAGCATCAACTGTTGAACACTGACATGAGCTCTGAATGGTCAGTTCTAAATGTAAAGACTACCACTCCCCAAATCAAAAATAGCAATACTGAGAGGAAGAGACACGAGACAAAACCCTGAGGTGGCAGAGCAAGGGAAAGCTTTACATCCTGAGCTCTGATTGCTAGACTAGGCAACCTCTCCAAAAACAAACTAATGCAAAATCAAACCTCTCCAGAGACTCCAGGTATGTGTTTGAGACTCAAAAGAGGAGCAAATTGGGTGTTTCAACTACACACAGAGGCGCTTCTCCAAGAACTCAAGCCTTTGCTCCAGACTACTTCTAGAAATTAGAGCTTGTTTAAGACTTATGTTGATACATAATTGATTTATCAATTATTCCAGATAAATAGAACAATAATCTGGTGAGCTATAGGGCAGGAAGATTGTTTCCACAGGCCATAGTGCCCCGACAGGAGCTCTGTTAATAATGTACCACATGCAACAGTGGAATTCTCCCTGCAGTCAATTCAGGTACCAACAGCTGCCCAGATGTTGCACTTGAGTAAACGTTCCTCCCTGCCAGGCTGTCACTAATGCAGGCAGCATTTCACGCAGGAATGTGCTGCAGGTCAGCAAACAATGCAGGTCACTGACACCCACCCTGGCAACGGCGGTAAACGCTGGTAAATGAGGTGAGTCAGAGGGAGGCGTTCAAACCTTGCCGGGCACCTTGGAGGACATTCAGCCTCTCCTAATCCAGCCCCTGAGTGACCTCTCAGGGGCCTCCACCTGCCTTCAGCCAGAATTGTCCTCCTGAGCTGCTCCTGATTCACACTCGCCCAGCTGCCTGTGGGGTCAGGCATTTATCCCTGCAAGCGTCATTCATAACCCACAGCCAAGTGGTGATGGCCTGAAGAATGAAACAAAATACTGAGGTGTCTCTGTGGAGGGAGAGGCAAAAGGCCACATACTGCTTCTCTCTGTTTGTCCCTGAGTGTGAAAGAGACCAACCCTACTCCTACAATTGCATATTTTCCTTCTCTCTGGTGTACCTGCTGACTTGGAGTTCTTTACAATCATAAAACCAAGATTTGCTTTGGACAAACTTACTGTTCTATGAAGCACAAATGGTTCATCCATGTGCATTTACACAAATAACCACTGCTGACTGGGAAAATGGATCACCTTTTCACCAGGGCCAAAAGCCATGCATTGTGCAACTGCTGCTTTTATTAGGCTCTGCTTCAGACACCTATCAATGTGTAGGCTGGGATAGAATGTGGATTTTCTGTAGCCTCAGTGTATGGAAGTTATTATTTGTGGGTAGAAGCCTTCAAGGAAGAAACATGCTATTATGTGAAATTATAAACTCTAAAATTTAATGGGCTGTATTGCAAAAATGTGCAACCATGATTCTCACAATGCTCACAACAGCATGGAAAAAAATATGTCTGTTTTTCCATATTCCAAGGATTCTCTGACAACTTGGGAGTTACAGCCGTTGTTTGCATTTTAAATAAAGGTCAAGTTTCTCTGCTGCAATACATGCAAGCGAGAGACAAACATCAGCATTGTCCCTGCATTCACCCATGTGGGCATTTCAAAGGATCACCTATAAACCATTTCTTCTGCTCCAGTGAATGTTGTTGAAAAAATACATGCAGAGGTTATGCCCACAAAGGAAGCTAAGATGAATGTAAAAGAAGGAAATCAAATATGTAAAGAAGTCATTTAGTGTCCTAATGGAAAGGCAGAATTGAACTAATAGAAATTAAAAACTACAAATTCTCTTCCATTATGAAAAAATATGATTATTGTTATTCTGTTTATCATATTTAGGAGAAGTAACTTTTCACAGACTTGGCCAATATCCTGTGGTGTGGGAGATCCGTGTCACTCAGGTGCAATGTACCAAAAAGGTGTAAAACAAAGATCCTGATGATCACCAAAGGTCCAGAGATATTTTTGGTAAAGAAATCCTTGTTGAGAATGAAATAGAATTCACCTAATCACATTCTGCATTTTGGCATCAGCCTTTGCCAACCGAGGCCACTATATCACTACAGAGACAAATGCATTGCAGTAATAGATCACTTCCTTGTCAGATGATGGCTGAAAAATATTATCTTTGAAATATCTGAGTGTCGGTGTGGTTCCCAAAGGTTAAAAACATGCGGCCTATTTCTCTGCTGAAAGAATAGAACCACTGCAATAATCAATTATCATCAAATTAGGACAAGATCTGAAAAGGGATACAATTAAAACAGTGGGGGAAAACACATAGTCTGTGCAATGCTGCTGAAAAATCTGTAAAAGGGATGCCCAGAAAGCCGCCTTAAGCAGCCTCTTCTCACAGCCCCTCGCAGCAGACACCTGCTCACAGCTCGGGTGGGCACCTCTGCTGCCAGTCAGCAGCTACAGGTGGGAACTGAGTCTGCACAAAGGCTCCCAGTACCTGTGTGAAAATCCTTACCCCGTGGCTTTGCAAGCAGCTTCCCACAGAGCAGAGGAGCCGCCTTCAGCTGCCATCTGAAGCGCTTTGTGTCCCAGCAGTGATGTGCGTGCTGCACATTGGGAAGCCCTGCTTTAGAGTATGGTTTGCTTTTCTGTT
>VZTX01022799.1:0-10543 GCA_013400915.1 Pardalotus punctatus | reverse complement strand
GACTCACATCCAGGGATGGACTCCTGGCCAGGCTGGAGCAGGGCCCAGCAGGGAGAGGCAGGGAATGGAGCTGGCTGTCCATCAGGACATGCTCTGGTGATGCCTGAGGGACAGCCTGGGAAACCAAACCTCTTCCAAGGCCTGCAGAGAAAGGCTCTGCAGGTGTTTCAGGCTGGCACAGGGGCACCTGGAGGAATCTAAAGGATGTTTTTTGAGTCTTCTTTTGGCCCCACTCCCCAGGTACGTGATCAGCAGCCTGGAGCTGCTGGTGGCCGAGGACTACATGATCGTGTACCTGAACGGGGCCACGCCCCGCAGGAGGATGCCAGGCCTGGGCTGGCTGAAGAAATGCTACCAGATGATTGACAGAAGGTGAGAATCCTGGTGGTGGGGCCTCTCCATCCTTCCCAGGTCTCTTCCCATGCAGAATCCTAGAGTGCAAAGGAAAATCAGACGCACAACTGCTGTTCTGCAGCAGGAATGGGTCGGATCCCCCCCACATTCCTTAGACCCACCAGGTACCAGAATGGTTTGGGTTGGAAGGAACCTCAAAAATCCAAAATTCCACCCCTCTGCCATGGGCAGGGACCCCTTCCACTACCCCAGGCTGCTTCAAGCCCTGTCCAAGCTGGCCTTGGAGTGTTTTGTCAGTAATTGGTTTATAATGAGATTTCCTGAGCAGAGCAGCGCTCCCACACCCGCTGAGCCGGGCTGAGCTTCCCGAGGGATTTCATGTGGGCACACCCAGCTGGGGCTGCTCAGCACCAAAACTCTGTTAGAGCCCAGCACAGGGGGGTAGGAAATGTTCCTGGAATGTGACGTCCTGTCCCTTGGCCTTTCCCAGGCTGCGGAAGAACCTCAAGGCCCTGATCATCGTGCACCCATCGTGGTTCATCCGGACGGTGCTGGCCATATCCAGACCCTTCATCAGGTGAGCGGAGCATTCCCAAACTCAGCGGGGTTCGGAGTGGGAGTTTGGAATCACAGAATTGTGGAATATTCTGAGCTGGAATCATCCAGCCCAAGCCCTGGTCCTGCACAGACACCCCAACAACCCCACTCTGGGAGCGCTGTCCAAAGGCTCCCGGAGCTCTGGCAGCCTCGGGGCCAGGACCATTCCCTGTTCCCTGTGGGGGAGGAATCCTTTCCCTGATCTCCATCCCAAACCCCTGCCACAGCTCCAGCCGTTCCCTGGGCTTTAATCTCACAAATCAGATTTTAAGGTTCCCCTTAACCAGGGCTACCCAAGGTGAAGCTGTTTGTCATTTGTCCCACGTGTCTCTGACAATCCCAGTGGCACCCAGAGGTGGTTTTGGGAGGCACTGGGGTGGCACTGAGTCTCTCTCTCTCTCTGCCAGTGTGAAGTTCATCAATAAGATCCAGTATGTGCACAGCCTGGAGGAGCTGGAGCAGCTCATCCCCATGGAGCACGTGCAGATCCCGGACTGCGTCCTACAGTGAGTGCCAGAGCGACCCCGAGCTCTGGGGAGGGCAGCACACACATCCTGCCCTGGGTCAGCTCCAAATCCATGGATTGGGAAGGCAATTCCTTGGTCTGACCCAAGGAAGAGCCTCAGGCCTCAGTGTGGAGCTGCTGTCACCTCAGAGCAAACCCTGAATTTGAGTAAAAGCGAACAGCAGCAGTTAAAGAACATTTCCTCTCTGTTGCAGGTATGAAGAAGAGAGGATCAAGGCCAGAAAAGAAAGGTAAGGTTAATTTTGGGAGGGATGGGATGGAGAGTGGGTCCTCTCCAAGGCCCAGCTGTCACCCAAAAAAGCACTGGATCCTTGCTGGGGGATGGATTCCAATGGGATCTGTGTTTACAGGGCAGAGGAGAAACAAGACATGGCTGAGCAGGAAAGGTAATTAATGACTCTTTCATTTATCCTTCCTTCAAACAGCCTCTGGGGACGAGAGCAGCCCCATGGCTTGGCAGCAGCCCTGGGATCCAACAGGGCATTCCCAGCGTGTTTGGGAGCTGGTAAAGGCTGGAGCTGTAGATGGGAAGGAAAATTCGGGAGGGGTTTGGATGACAGTGCCAAAATCCTTCAGCAGGATAATCTGGCCTGGGTTTGGCCCTGATCAGTGATGCAGCCTCTTCTTATTCTGCCTAATTCCTGAGGGGGAGCAGGGAAACAGCCACGGGCTGAGGCTGAATTGTTCCCAGAAGGGGCAGAGGAGGGGTCGGGTTGTGGTGGACATTCCCTGATTTTGTGCTGCTTCTCTTCCCAGCCGGCCCGTGCCCCCAGCAGAGGACCAGGAAACCAGGTGTGGGCTGCTCTGTGTGTCTGTGACAGATTCCATGACATTTGTGAGCCGTGAACGGGAGAGCCAGGCCCGGGTCAGCCGGTGTCACCGCACAGCCGCTGTCCCCTCTGCCCGTGACCGGGGCTCTCTCTGTCCCACCACACTTCTGTAAACAGTCTCACCCAAACTCACTCATCTTTCTGTTGATGTCGTGGCAATAAGAACATTTTTTACCTCAGTTTGCTTCCTGGAAATAATTCCTGTCTCTGTTCCCAGCATGTCCTGAAGGGAAGCAGCACAGATGGACGGAGCAGAACGAGCGGCCTGGCACTCACCCACCTCGATGACCTTCGGGTACCAGACCTTGCCACCACCTCATTCCGAGCCCTGTCAGCCCCGGAGCCTCCTCTGTCTCCAAGATGCAAAGTCCTGTAACCTTTTGGGAAACATTTTCCTGAAAAAAAAAATTAACAACAACAACCAAGCAAAAATCCCAGAAAACAAAGCAAGAGCAGCACTTTTCAGGACAGGTTCCGGTGTGTTTCGGGAATGGTCTGTGGAGAGCATTGGCACAGTGCAAATACTCACTGTGTATCCTTGTAGTAAATCAAGAGCATTCTCCAGTCCACGAATCCCCAGCCCAGAAAGAGAATTTATTTTTGGTTTAAATTATAAACCCTTCCCCTCACTCGCTGCTGGCCAGCACGGAGACCTTTGCTTTGAGCTGCACCCAGGGTTCCTCCAGGACATCCCAAAAGCTGCCACACCATGGAATAACTCCTCCAGGCAATGGAAGGAGGTTTTCCCTCCTTTTTACGGCCTGTGTGTGTTTCTTCCTGAAGATCCAAGTGCTCTCCAGCCTCGGCACCACCTCAGCCACGGCTGCCTCGGTTCAGCCACTGCCACTTCCTCTTTAGCTCCTTCCCATGAGGGAATCCCGAGGTTTTTTCCTGATTTGCCCCTTTTAAGGAATCCCACACGGAATGGCAGCCTCCACAGAACCTCCTCCTCCATGCACACACCAAAGGCTCTGGGTTTGGAAGGAGCCAGGGAGGTTTTCCCACCTTGTCTGGATGTCACCACACTGGACAATCGCTCACTGCTGGAACCTCCTACGAGCTGCTAAAACGTTGGAAGTTTCCCTCGTGAGGGCCTCATCCATCAGCATTCCCACCTGGAATACCCCCAAGGAGAGCTCAGGACTGGGTTCTGCAGCCCAGAGGTGCAGGTGGAATTTGGATTTTGGATTTGGGAGGATTCCGGGAGCAAAAGAGGGGGAGAAGAAATGAAGGAACAGCTCTGGCTGGAATTATTTGGAAACTCCTGATTTCACCAGAGGCAGCTGCACGGCCTCAGGGTGCCCAGAGCAGCTGGGGCTGCCCCTGGATCCCTGGAGGTGCCCAAGGCCAGGCTGGATGGGCTGGGAGCAGCCTGGGATGGTGGGAGGTGTCCCTGCCATGGAACTGGATGGGATGGAAGGTCCCTCCAACCCAAAGCATTCCAGGATTTCCCGATTCCATGATCAGGTGAAACCCCTCACAGACACCTGCAGATGAACAATTCCCTGCCCGTTTCACCGCTTCGAGGAGAATTCTGGCGAAGCAGGATTTTCCCTGAAGGTGGGGGTGGCTCCTCTGGATCCACAAAGCTGCTTTTCCTTCCTTTCAGCGAATCAAACCCCTCTGGATGAGATCTTCCTTTCCCTGGACGCTCCAGGGAAGCACCAAATGTACTTTTGGACCTTAATTCTCGTTTGAGACGTTCTCCTCACCCACTCCAGGCAGGGGTGGATTTCCTGACCTCACCTTTGCATGGACAGCAGAGCACTGCACCCACAGCACCAACCCAGAGGCTGAAGATGGAAAAAAACCCCATTCCCTCTCCCTGGCACATGAAGAAGGAGCAGCAAAGCACTCATTATAAAGCAATTATTGACAAAATAGCCCCAGGCCAGGCTGGACAGGCCTTGGAGCCCCCTGGGGCAGTGGGAGGGGTCCCTGACCCTGGGACTGGATGAGCTTTAAGGTCCTTCCAACCCAATCCTGGGGTTCCCTAAGGAATTCTGTGCTTCAAGGCAAGAACAGCGCTCCAGAGTTCCAGGAGTTCAGGTTTGCTCCGAGTGACAGCTCCCTGCCCCCTGAGCTCCCAGCCAGGCAGCAGGGATTGTCTGGAGATGGAAGCAGCAGCCAGGAATTCCCAAATTTCCATGGGCAGAGCCGGGGGTCCCCTGGACTGAATGGCCCACGGGGATGAAGGGGGGACTTGGCTGATTAAATCCATTTTAAATCCATTTCAGTTCTGACTGTGAACAATCACAGAGCTCCTTGTGCTCCCAGAGTCTGTGAATTCACCCAGAAGACTCCAAGTAGATTTTAATTATTTTTTTTTTTTTGCCTTTGGGGACTGTTTTTATACATTTAGAGAAAAATCATCAGCTTTCCACCAACAGGGTGACCCAAGGTGGGCACTGCAATTCTGTCATGGATAAAGTGGATAAAGCATTGAATGATGGGTTAAAATCCAACTCTAGAAGCTTTTGTGCATCAAAAAAACGTTCCCAACCTCATGGAAAATGCTGCTGTCATGGGAAGCATGGATGTGGGAGATGAGGAATCCCAGGTACCTTCCCTGTGGGGGCTGTGGATCCTCAGCAGCCTCCACTCCACAATGTGCTTCTTGGTGGTTTTATTCCTCTCCAAAAACACTCCATCTGCATCTCCAGGAAATAAAAAATACAGAATGAGCAGATCTGACAATGAAACTTCACATTTTTCCAAGTAATTCCTTCAGAGTAAAGGAATTGCAGCTGGGAAAAGGACAGAACACCAATGTCCCCTCAAGAGACGAAGGCAGGCCGTTGTTTCCACACAAAAGTCAAGTTTTACCTTCTTGGAACCAAATTTTTGTTTCAAGGGCACTTTCTGATGGAGCACTCCCAGTGGCGTGCACTAGATTCGAATTTTTCCCGGAGTTTTCTGAGTTTTATGTGAAGTTTGTGTTCCAGAATGGATGGAGGATGCATGGATAATGTCGGTTTGGTTTTTCAACATGAAGAACCTGCAGCCCCGTCAAGGAGAAACTGTAAATGAAAAAAAAGTTCATTTTAGAGCAGCAAAGAAAAAATAATTATCATTATTTCAACCAGTGATTCGATTGGTGTTGATTGCAAAATGAAAAAAAAGCGACAAATTCTTGGACAGAAACACAGAAAATGTCCCTGTCCCAAAGGTGGAGTGACAGATCCTGGTTGGATGGTGAGAAACCCACACTGTTGCTGGTGAAAGTGCATTTCCAGGAGGACTTTGCCCAGTATCTATAAATATATAAATATGTTTAAAGAATAAAATGAAATAAACTTCATCCCTTTAGCAATACTGCTGGACTGCTCAGTGTCCCCAGGCCCTGTTTCTGCCTCAGAAAAGCTCCCTGGAGGATCTGTATTTGGATTTTTGAATTCCCGGCATTATATTGAGCAGTTTCTGGTCTGATTTGACCTTTCCTGAGATTTTTCTTGCTGGTGAATATGTGGAAAGTCACATTTTAGCTGCAGGAAAAGTCCTTTTACACCCATACTCACAGAAATCCTGGTATTTTTACTCCTCATATATTTAATGGCTGGACCTCAATTCACTCCACATCAGCCTGAAAAATCCAATCTCCTCCTGTACAGTTGGTTCCAGCCTGGGAATTCCCTTCCCACCTCTCTGAGGATTTATCCCAGGCCCTTCTCAGCTCCAGACAGCTCCAGCTTTTCTGGTTTTTCCACACAGAACCGTCCAGAGTCGGGACTGCCCGGTAATTTTTATTCTGATTTACAAGGAAGGCACAGGAATCAAACCTGGGATGCTGCTGTCGATTCCAGTGGAATAATGAATCCCATTTTTTCTGTACAGTGCTGTGTAAATGTGAGTGGATATTTAGAGCTTCCCTCATGGCAATTTTTCCATCTCTTTTTTTCCACAGATGTGCAGAAAAGGTTTTAAAGGCTACAAATCCTCTATTTTAGAGGTCTAGGGATTGAAAAAAAAAAAAAAAACAACCAGGAGTTAAGGAAAGGCTGGTGGCAATAAACTGGGATTGGCCTGGCAGCAGGAGAAAGGGACAAAAAACTGGCTCTAAACACAAAAAAGCACATTTTTTCTCTTTTGTATTCCCTTCTTTCCCTCCTTCTGGCAGCCAGAAATGCAGCATGTTTTGGTCAAGTGGATTCCAGAACTCACCACGACAATAAACCACAATCCCAGGTTTTTTTTTTTCCCTTTCCAGTGGCTCTTCCACCCCAGACCCAGCTGTACAAACATGTGAACTGTCATTTTCCAAAGTGGTTGTAATTAGGTGGTTTGTGCTAGCAGACTGTTCATCTGTATCCCGAGTTTTGCTTTGTATTATTCCATAAAATCTGTGGATATTCAATTAAACTGAGACTAATCCTTCAGCCAACCTGCATCCCCTTCCTTCTGTCCGTAGATTTTATTTAGGCTTTGGCTCCCTGTGGAAAATATGAAGAAAATTTTGGTTTGGATGTTGTTCCCTTGAAGAAAGGCATTCCAAGGCCTCTCTGGAAATTCTGACACTGCAAAACTCACATCTCGAATTGTTTTTACTAAAATAACTCCTGTTCTGGAGGATGATCTTGCCCAGTTTCCCTCAGCTGTAGGAAAGAGCCATGGAAAAATTCCTTTCCTTGGGTTTCTACCAACCTGTACAGAACCCTGCTTGTCTCAAGCTGTTTAATCTTTGATGATTTTTATATTTTTTTTTAATAATCAAATTAATAACATGATTGGAAATTGAATTATAAAACCAAACATACACAAAAAACCCAGCCCAAAACCACTTAAATGGAAAAAAAACCCAAGCCCCAATGAACCCTTGTTTGTTTTTAATATTAATAATATTTAATATTATTTTTAATACAAAAAATAACAAGTATTTACAGGAAGATGCCTGAGATGTCTGCGCTGAGCAGGTTTAGCTGTCATTAACATAATTAATGAATTGGAAATATGAAGATCTACAAGTCTAATCCTCTAACAAGCATTGCTGTGTTCGTGCTGTGAATCCATTGAGGAAATGTATACGAACTGAAATTAATTTTAAATGTGGGCTACGCTTGTGCTGTAAGTCTGTATCGAGCAGATTTTTTGCTCTGATTTTCTTTTCCCCCAAAACCAGCCCTGTCAGGATCAATAACATTTTTTTCTGCTCATCCTCTGCTTTTTTGTTCCATTTCTATATAAAAGTTTGTAGGGGTTGCAGCTTTGTAGCTCAAATATTCATTTTGTGGGGTCAACAACCCCATAAGAGCTTTGGGGTGACCAAACCGTGGCTTTGCAGGGCCTGAAGGGGCTCCAGGAGATCAGAGAGGGATTTTGGGCAAGGGATGGAGGGACAGGAGAACGGGAATGGATCCCAGAGGGCAGGGATGGGTGGGATATTGGGAAGGAATTCTTCCCCGTGAGGAATTAAAAAACAAACTTGGGTTTGCCTTCAAAACTGAAAAATGCCTTCCCGGTGTGAGTGAAAAGGCAGCGCTGGCCCCTCCTCAGAGCCGGGCTGTGCCGTGTCCAGAGCTGGCACCCAGTGCCAATCTCGGCTCTCACAGCCGCGCTCCCCTCGGCAGCGCCCGGGGCTCCCGAACGGAGAAACGTCCCGGAACAGCTCGGCACGGCACGGCACGATCCCGGGCTTTCCCTGAGCTCGGTGCCCCGCAGGCACAAACCGAGATCCCAGCCCAAAATAATGAGGATGGCTCGGGACAATCAGCACTCAGCCCCATCCCGCCCCGTGCGAGCATCTCAAATCCAGATGTGCGCTGTCAGCCGGCTGCACCCCCTGGGATGGGGAGAGGTGATTTCACCTGCCCGGGGTGGGTGGACCCTCTGTGGGGACACCTTTCATCCCCCCGATGTGGGGTGTGGGTGAATTACCTGCTTTTACACCGCTCCCGTCTCTGAGGATGCGTGTTGTGGTTCGGGGTGCCGTAGAAATCTCTGCGATGTGGCGGCGATTTGGACAGAGCTCTCCAGAGTCCGGTCTGAGAGCAGGCAGGTTTATTGGGGACACAGGGTGAGGGGAGGGGAGAGAGTGAAGAGAGGGGCAGGGGAGAAGAGCTGAGGGAAGAATCCAGGAGAAGAGAAGAGAAGAGAAGAGAAGAGAAGAGAAGAGAAGAGAAGAGAAGAGAAGAGAAGAGAAGAGAAGAGAAGAGAAGAGAAGAGAAGAGAAGAGAAAGAGTAAGAGAGTAAATGTAAGAGCAGAAGAGAAGAGTAAGAGAGGAGAAGACAAGAGAGCGCNGAAACTTGCTTTCAATTCTATTTCACTTACAGGTTTCATATACTCAGAATTTAAGCAATCATATTTACGAGGCTTTCCTGTTTCATCTTCCCCAACAATGCTCTGAATGACTCCCAGCCGAGGGGAGGAAAACGCCACGATGAGAGTGGGAAAGGGGGACAGGGCTGGAACGTTCCATCCGTGCCCAGCACACACTTTGGTCACTCCGTTTGTCACCTCGGCTTCAGCTCTGGGCATGCTGGAGGCTTTCTGCTGACTCCACCTTCTGTCTAACAACCCAAGCGAGCCCACCCTGGGCTGTCCCAAGGATCCTCGGGCCTGGACCATTCCCTGGTCAGTGCCCCGGGACCCTCTGGGGGCAGAACCTCGTCCTGATCTCCATCCCAACCCCTGACACCACCCCAGCCCTTCCCTGGGCTGTCCAAAGGATCCTCGGGCCTGGACCATTCCCTGGTCAGTGCCCCGGGACCCTCTGGGGGCAGAACCTCGTCCTGATCTCCATCCCAACCCCTGACACCACCCCAGCCCTTCCCTGGGCTGTCCAAAGGATCCTCGGGCCTGGACCATTCCCTGGTCAGTGCCCCGGGACCCTCTGGGGGCAGAACCTCGTCCTGATCTCCATCCCAACCCCTGACACCGCCCCAGCCCTTCCCTGGGCTCTGTCCCTGCTCAGTGAGCTCCTTCCTTCCCTCCAGGAGTTTTCCAGGCTGATCCACTTCCCAAAGCCATGACCCACTGGTTATTTTTTCTCCTCTGTCTTTTCCTTGCGGGCACAGCTGCTCCTCCCCAGCCCTGCCCTGTCCATGCTCTCCATGTGACCAGGACCAGGGCAGGGAATGTCACCCTGACGTGGCAGGGAATGTCACCCTGACGTGGCAGGGCCTGGCCCGGAGCCACCAGGATGAGCTGCCAGCCAGTTCAACCTTACCCTGATTAATTTTGCTGTTCCACTGTCTTAATTTTCCTCATTACAAGCTGCTGCAGTTGCTGAGGTTCACAGCAAATTCTGCTCTCTCGATGGTTTTGTTTCCAATAAAATCCCACCTTCAAACAGGGAGGCTTTGGGAAGCTTTGGAGAAGGGCCCTGAGCCACCCAACTTCCCCAGAGTTCTGGAAAGAATAAATAACCCCAAATTTCAACATTCCCCAGTGAAAATGACTCCCATTCCTCGGCTCTGACATCCCCTCGCGGCAGGAGGAACCTTGGCACAACCTTGCTCATCCCATAAACAATGTCTCATGATTAGTGAAGGATTAAAATTCTGAATTAAAGCCGCAGAAGAAATGAGTCACAATCTGCAGCAGAAAGGTCACTGGGCACCCAGGAACTAAACAATCCCAGGGAAGTAATGCCCCCATGGCTCCACGAATATTAAACTGCCTCCTGCTAAATTTAACAAAGTTTGAACAAAGAATATTAATGTCAGCTTTGAGTAAACATTAGTATTCTAAAAATAACATTTCGAGAGGGAACATGGCCTGACTTTGATTCAGGCTCTGTGGTGAATGGCATTTGTATGAGTAAAGTGTCAAGCAGATAACGTATCTCCGGGATAAACAGCCCCAAAAAAAAGGAAGGGAACAGCAGGCAGGAATCCGGGAATTTGAGCTATGTGGGTGAATTCCAGCTCCCGGGATGCTTGGGGCTGAGCAGGAGCAGGGGAGAGAGAAAAAACACCCCAGGGAGAGGAAAAACAAAGTGGGAAAAGGAATGGCCATGGGAGCACTGAGGGGCTGGGGAAAAGGGGGGAAAATGAGATTTTATACTGAGGAGAAATTAGCTTTTTCAANATGGGAGCACTGAGGGGCTGGGGAAAAGGGGGGAAAATGAGATTTTATATTAAGGAGAAATTAGCTTTTTCAATGAGGAGAAATGCGCTTTTACATTGAGGAGAAATGAGCTTTTTCACAGGAGAAATGAGCTTTTTCACTGAGGAGAAATGTGATTTTTCACTGAGGAGAAATGTGCTTTTACATTGAGGAGAAATGCGCTTTTTCACA